>JAHWFP010068097.1:73199-108902 GCA_023313725.1 Lithobius niger | reverse complement strand
TGACGCTATGGCGCCGCGCTGCAATGGTTTACAACCTCGACAATTGAACTGATGTGATGTTTGTTGTGATGATTGTTGCCTAACTTGGCGCGACACACTAGCGTATGTCTAGATTATGAAACAGTGAGATTAAAAATGTATTAGTATAATTTGGATCCCGTGATCCTTTGCTTCTCTCACTTGTGACCGAAAAATACAAAAGAATTGATGTCGGAAACAAAACCCACAAGGTTGAAATAACCCACCTAGTTTCAGCCAATCAAAGTAGTGTTATCAGAACAAAAACTGCTGCCACCAAGTTGCTGCATTGTTTACAAACTCTAACCGAAAAGTGTTTTCACCGCCAACGAAGTTTTTGTGTTTTGCAAATTTAATGTTTTTTCTTTCTTTCTTTTTTATGGTATTGTGAGGTTCAAAACAACTAATTTGACAAATGTCAGCGAGGTGTGAGGAGGAAATTACAAAGCTATAGCATTTTTTGGCTGTCACCAATTTGTTATTCTTTTTATTTCAAGACTGAAAAGAGCACTAAATTTAAACAATTTTGCCGATTCGCATGACGAGTGTTTTTTTTTTTTAAATTGAATGTTGGCGGTGGAGGATGTATTTTTTGGACCTAGTGCTAGGTAAGGTGCGAAATAAAATTGTGAAAATGTCAGGTAGGAATGGGGATTGCGTTGCAAAAGACGTAAAGAATAAAGCGATAAATTTAGCTCTATCAACGACACTTTTACAGCGCCACTCCTTCCCTTTTTCTCAAACTATAAATAAACTCTTCGAAAGAGACATGAAATTCGGCCGTGGACGAGGAGTGTCAGCGTCCCTGGCGTGCCATTTCGAACGCGCCTCGCGCTGAAGGATTAGTCTGAAGAGGAACGCTACGGGGAAAATGCCAAAATAAGTGACGCACAATGTTTAAAGCGACACTGTTATTCAAATAATCTTAAGCATACTTTTTGCAACCAGGATTTAGTTTCATAGGTCCGACACAAATTCAACACGAGCTAGCTAGCAAAAGTTTCGTAGGTTTGGAAGAGTTTGGAACGTAGGAAGCTCGTGTATAAACATACTAGAAAGGACAATTTTACACTGTGGTAAGGGGGGAGTAGGGGGTGTTGCTTCCCTCCAGTGTTGAGTCTGTCGGACAAAGATTATCTGCAAACGTAATTTTTAACTGTACATTTTAACTGTAGTTTTAAAAGTGTAATTTTGGCAAGGTAGTATTTAGTTAATTGGTCATGCTACCTTGGCAAAATTACACAGTTAAAAATTAAGTTTATAGATAAGTAGATTACAGTGGAATCGTGATGGCACTAATGACAGCAATGACTTGCCATACAATGTAACCGGATTTTATTCACGTTTTCACCTGTTTTTTTTAGCGACCAAGGCTGTAAATTTAAGCCGAAAATTATATCTTTGTTTACCATTTGGATGTTTTTGTGGTTCTCCACCTGTCAGGATGTGATTATACTTGCGTTAAAACATTCACAACCACAAATTTTGATGTTGAACAACCTACCAAGATGCGTCACAACACGTGCATACATTGTGGAAGTTGCGCTTCTTTTGTTGCTACCTTGTGCAACTATCGCATGGTGGCGCGTGCCCGCATCGACTCTTGAGATCCGGTGACGTGCACAGGAGGGAAGAAGGAGGGGCGATGCCCCTGCCCTTTTCGCAAAATGCCCTTTTTGTATAAAAAAATGGCATTTTTGTACCAACATCTGCCTGTGTGGCGTGCCTGAGAAAGGTCCTAAAGGCGTAGAAAAGGCCTAAAAACGCCTAAGAGGCCAAAAAAGAGATAGACGATAAATAAAAAAAAAGCCCAGAAAAAAATATCAACTAAAATGTACTGTGCCCTTTTACTAAAAATTGCCCTTGCCCCCTCGGGGGTCTGTGCACGCTACTGACGAGAACGAAAGGTAAATGAGGGAAATACAATGGTAGCAGGCATATGCAAAACTTGGCGAATTTCAGCAAATTCAATGAATCGAAAAATGTAACGAGTTGCCAGATTTATTAGTTTTCAAATATGGTTTGCACCCGTCCGACTTTTATCTTTGTGGATGTCCTACCTTTTAAGACAGCATTTCCAGCTGAAATAATCACACCGAGAGGGCGCCAAAGTTTCTATTTAGTCAACTAATAATTTTGTCGTCATGACTCAATGATGACAGAGCGTCAAGAGGTTGATTTGATCGGAGACTGGAATGGGTATCCTTGAAACGTCCCTGCCAATCAGTTCTAGCCTGGCTATAGTGACTGTGAGACACAACTAGCCTTCTTCAGCGCGTAAGACAATACTCGGGTATTCTGCGTAATAATGTCGGCCATCCCCAAGCAATGGTCGCAGGTTTGCTAGATCACATCTCAGATTTTCCGTCCCGTTCTAAAAATTCTTTCTCTTTCTGAATTCTCCTTCAGAATTAAGCCAATTGACCTATACGAATATTTCCTTCACATGGCCCAATTAAGAAATGGAAGATAATTTTGTATTAAATATTAGGAAACGTATTCAGATACATATCTAGCCTACAATTTCGTTTATCTTGTAATAATCTTTAATCTCGTTTTTCCTTTTTATCGCAAATCTCATTTATCTAGTTAAATTCAAAGCTTGTTGATGCCTTTTGTTTTGCATTCCCGTTATCTCGTTTAACTCAACCTTATGTCAACAAATCTTATTAAAATATTTCAAATCTTGTCCATCTGATTCACCTCAAAAAGCGTTTATCTCAATTATCTAAAATCGTGATTATCTGTTATCGCAAATGTTCAGAGGCGGACTGGCAAGGTCGGGGAGACGGGAATTCCTGACTAGCCTCTCGTCTTAGTGGCCTCTCAGCAGAAATAAATTAGTTAAAAAAGAAATACAGTGTATTATTTTAAATATTTATTTTTTATTTTTAATACTCCGGTACTCCTTATTTATTCTTGATAAGTTTCACACATTTTGGCTGTACTTACTAAATTAATCTTTCTCAATTTGCAAGCAACGTTGTTTTTTGTAAAAGTCTTTTTTGTCCTCCAAATACGACGCCGAAATTTCGAGTTTCAACCATAGAAGGCCGCTGTTTACTAGTTGCTGTTTCTCGCGTCATATCATTAGGGCTCGTTTATGCAACGACAGTTTTCTCGCTCACTAGTTTTTACTTGATCAATACTAAATCTGATGATTGTTTCTCGCCTTTACCGGAGTATGCGGCTTTGAGTTGTCTATGGTATTAGTCACCATGGCAACAACGCAAACGCAAATTTCTCCTCGTGCCTCGTGACACGGCGTACGATGTTTGAAACATTTGAGCGCCTATTTATGACAACAAGAAAACAATTTTTACTGCAGTACAAGACGACGGACTGTTTTTTGTATACCAGCATTCGATGGTTTGTCTTCGATTCGATAGCCACGAAATGGACGCCATGTTGGATTTCGAATTCTCGCTGCGAGAAGCAATTTATTCTACCGACGTTTGATCATTGCTAGAAGCTGTACTTTGAGGGAGAATAGCAAATTTTGGAAATAGCGTGAAATGACAACAATCTTGTAACAGTGTTTAAAATTACTGTAGCACTTCGTTCTTTATCCGTGTTGTTATTTATAATTCATACAATTTGTTATCTATAACCGCATTCATTTAGTACCAACGGGAAACTAATCATTAATAAATAACGGTTGACTAGCAAATAGCTTTCGGCGAGCGAGAAGGCCTTTTTGCATAAACGCGCCATTACGATTCCTGAATTACTGAACGAGCAGCGCTGCACTTGCGTATTGCACGGAAGCCGCACTTCTTGAAGTTAAAAAGCATTGCGTACGCATTATGTTTGGAGTGATTGCATTAACTATCAGCACATTAACACACGGATCATTTGGTTACTATTAGCCATGGAAGTCATAATAAAAAAAGAAAGTGTCGATGACGTTTCTCCGATGAGAATTCTTCAATTTGCTTTAAAACGACGAAAACTGTCGAAAGTTGTTCTAAAATACGAAAGTCGGTAGGGGAACGGAAGGCCATCTCGGTTAGGAAGAATTTGGTTAAAGTCCGTTCTGCGCCCGGTCACAAGAACCTGGATTTCGGTGGTAAAACTAAAACTTCTGCAGCCAGCTATAAAACTGACACTTACACAATCTCAGCTTAGGAAGGTAAGCCCTAAATTTTTCCTACTCCTAAAGTATTCAAGTTGCAGAATGTAGTGAGGTAGATAACGATTTTATTAAGACACGTCGTACAAAATGAATTTTTGTATGTGGCTTAGTTAGTGTATGCACAGTAAGAAAAGGGGCTGCTCCACGAAATCTGAACATATATTGGGCTGAAGCAGCCCTTTAATAGTTACAAAACTGCATATAGAGATGCACTTTTCACGACCATTAATAAACCGAACAATATAATTATGCTGTAACTTGCTACAGTAGTTCTATACATCATTAAAAGATGAATTATTCATTAATCATTCATCAAAGATGAATTTAAAATGGGTTTCCTTCGCGATAAAACATTAAGGTTCCATATTCCACTAATTAAAAATAATTATGGCTCAAAAACTAAAGATCATTATATTCCAACAATTTTCAACTTAATTCCATCAAAATTACTAGATTTAACTCAGTACACTTCAATCAAACACAAAATAAAAGAATGGCTAATTAACAACTAAGGTATAGTTTTATTTTTTAATTATTGTTTTTTTTTTCTGTGTCTGTGATTATTATTATTTTTATATTTTTTACCATACTGTGTGATTTAATTTTGTTGTACAGATTTTTCTTTATCTTGATTGTGAAATTGTCTAAATGTGTAGCCAAACAAGAACTTTTATAGACCTTCGGCAACACTCTTTGAATAAAGGTTATTATTATTAAAAAAAAAAAAAAAATTATGACAAATAACGTTCTATGAGAAAATGACGAAAATTTAACAGAAAGTGAATATACAGCTCACTTCCGGTAATAATGTTTATTACATACCTCTCAAACGGTTAACCGACAGGTCTAATATTTTGCAGGCATATTCTAGAGACCATTTACGTCAATTAATATTTAATGACATTTTGTTGTAACTCTACCGGAATTGATGGTAAATATCAGTTCCGGTATTTATTCACTTAATGTATAACTTTTAAACGGGTTAGTCGGCAGGTTCCAAATTTTGCAGATACCTTTCTTACATATGATAAATAATGATAAATAATGATATCATATGATACACATATGATAAATAATGTTGTATGAGAAAATGTGGAAAATCCAACCGGAAGCGAATATACAGCTCACTTCCGGTAAATAGCCTCCATCACATAACTCATAAACCATTTAACCGATAAATGTCAAATTTTTCAGGCATATTCTAGAGACCTTTTATATGTATTGATATCTATTGATATCTACTGATATTTTGTCCTAACTCTACCGGAAGTGGTATCAACTGTCAGACCCGGTTGGATTTCTTTGTCCATATGCATAATTTCTAAACGGGTTAGTAGGTTCCAAATTTTACACATATCTTCCTTACATCCATGACAAATAACGTTCTATTACTAAATGTAACAACTACCGGAAGTTAATGAGTATACTATACAATGTCACTTCAAGATAATCTATGACGTAGCTTCCTTATTTTGCTGACTAATTTTTCAGAGGCATCGTAAACGAATTCCGAGGAAAGTTAATTTTCCTTATATTTCAAGCTGTGATGAAGCAGGGGCACAGGAATTAATAGTTGTAAGTTGACTTAGCCCCAAAACACAATGAACCGGAAATTGTGTGCAATAAATCAAAAATTAAAGCAGAGTCTTTGCATTACCCAAAGCCTGCCATCATTCATACAACTCCATTACTGGTACACAAGCTTTTCTTGTTAATAATAAGGAGTTCTGTGCTGTTGATGTACCGCCTACCATGACACCAGATTGATGCATTGCACCCCATCAATGGAGTTGCTGATTTTTGGCAGTATTTGGAAAATTCAATAACTATTTGTTTTTTTTTTTCCATTTTGACCTGTTGCGCACAATTCGGAATTTGTGGAGTGTTGGAGTCTAGTCACCTAATTAATTCCAGTGCCCTGATTCATCACTGCCAAGAATATCGACCCAAAACCAAAACTGGTAGAAAAACCCGCCAAGTTTCCAAAAACGGTCGGCTTTTGAAGGTAGTGATATCATTCCACCAGGGAAAGGCCGCCAAGGTTAATCCTATTAGCCAAGTTAATTGCACATACTAATAGTTCGAAAGTTGAATGAAAACTAGAAGATTGCTACTAGCGGTAGAAATCTTCAAGTTTTCATTTAACGTCGAAAGTATTATTCGGTGCGATTAACTTGGCTAATAGGATTAACCTTGCGGCCTTTCCCTGATGGAATGATATCACTACCTTCAAAGGCCGACCGTTTTTGGAAACTTGGAGGGTTTTTCTACAAGTTTTGGTTTTGGGTGGATATCACAACTTTCATAGAACCGTGAACGTACATAAGGTTACACCGTCTGTTTAGGATGCTTCAATCTCATGTTTGCACACACTGACTAACAATCGCTGATTTCGTTCGCTTCGCTCACTCAATCAGCGCATCCCCTTCAGTTGTTTTGTTTATCCCTGCAACTTCCCCTTAATTTTTCAAGATTTCGTTCACATGTAGTCATGCAGAAACCCCCGAAGGTCGCTGTTACTAAAACAGCAGAACGCGAAGCATTTTTTTTGGGGGGGGGGGGGGTTATTAACAAAAAAAAACATTACTCGTGTATGCTCGTATTGTTGCGTAACCATCATCTAACGTGCATCCCTTTATTCTTACGCAATCCACGGCAACGTTAATGTTTCTTTATTTTTTCCTACGTTACAGTTCAGTTTTTAGTTCGTCCAGGCTGTTACAATAAATCTAAAGACCAGTCTTGATTGTTCAAGCCATTGTTGCTTAAAATCTTTGGTTGCAACTTGGAAAAAAACGAAATTTAAACTCGCCGGTGGAAAATTTCAAAACCCTCCCACGCATTTGTCCTGACCCCTACAATCCCCAAACCAACAAAAGGACCATCCTCAGATTACCCTGCATCCGTGTGCAAAAATTCAGGTACTTAGGCCTTCGCTATTTTGCGCTAGCCATCAGCAAAAGTCTATGGGATTTAACATAGGAAAAATTTAATTAGCTAGTCAGCTTGCTAGCTAGACAGTAACATAAAAACACCGTTATTGACGCATCTTTTTCTCTATGATTGATATACATTCATTCTTTAAATTTTAGTTTTTCTTAATCTCTGACCCTTCCCCTTACATTTTCCACAATTTGAAACATTTCTGTCGTATTGGGATTTACCCTCAACATGCCAAAATATGCTTTCAGTTGCTTACAGTTAACAGACACATGTCTGCTAGTGAGCCGCCTTTTTATCATTAACAATCAATTTTTAACAATCGGATGTCTACAATGGGATGATCTACTGTTACTTGGCGGCGGCACACTAGCGTGTGTCTAGATAAGGAAAATAAACTTTTCAAACAACCTTACTTGCCTTTTGCAATTGAAGGTATAAATGCTATATGTCGCAATTACATTGTTTTCAGGAGAGAATAAATGCGCAACCACTTATTCTCCGATAATGCAACTAAAATGTCTTTTACATTGTTTTAAGCGGAGAATAAATGCGTATTAGTGAAGAAATCGTACTGAAACTGACGTTACCATCACTTCCGGTAGAGCTACACCAAAATTTCATTAAATATCAATTGACATAAATGGTCTCATATGCCTGCAAAATTTTAGACCAGTCGGTTAAACGGTTCAGAAGTTACGTGATAAAGACTATTTACCGGAAGTGAGCTGTATATTCACTTCCGGTTTGAATTTCTACATATTCTCATAGAATGTTTTGTCATAAATGATGTATATAACTACTCTGCATATTATATTGATCGGTTTATTAATGGTCGTGAAAACTGCTTCACTGTATGCAGTTTTTTTTTTTTTTATTATTTACGTATTTTGGTATACAATACCTGTTCCAGCCCAATATACGTTCAGATTGCTTGGAGCAGCCCATTTTCTTATTGCTCATACACTAACTGACCCACAAAAAAATTCATGCTTTTGTCCGCCAAGTCCTAATTCTGTCGAATTTTGTCGTTAAGCTACCTCACTAATGATCTGCATCAGATTATCGTCATGTGTGTTTCCCACAATTAGGTAAATGCAGAAATAAAGCATCTCAGCAAACATATACCACAACAGTCACATGACCGAATTCTAACAAACACTAAAGCCTGACAGCCCCTTGACGCCATGACCATTTTTGCTGAAGAGCTTCAATTTTCAATTTTTTCTTACTAGTAGCAAGTTCGTGTCCTTAACTAGGCTTGGTCATTTCAATGTTTTAAAATGCGGAAACTGAGATTTAATTATTGTCGAGGGCAGACCCAGGGATGGCGCCGAAAAGAAGCCGAAGGCTTGTGGGGCCCCCCCCCCTCCATGTTAACTCGTAAAAATTGCCTAAATTGTTCGAAAAATGTAGCTAAACTAAGACTAATATCAAAAAATAAATTAAAAAAAAAACACTCGGCGAATTCCCCCGTCCTCCCCCCCCCCCCCCCCCCAAAAAAAAAACTTTGTTCTGGTTCTGTCCTTTATTATTTGCATCACACACTGATGTTGAAAAATCCCCACCCCACGAAACGCCAAATTCTGGTATGTACCTGCAGTGTGATAACACATAACACTGAACCAAAACTAGGACCTATTAATCACTATGGGTTAATCACTTGCTTTTCATAATAATAAAAATTAGTACTAAGTCTTCGTGTATACAACTGGAATCTAGCATTCTTCTAAAGCCACCCAAAATAAATTTAGGGCATGGGTAGGGATAATTTTTAAAAAAAAGGTCTTTCCCTACTATTAATTTATTGTGTTTTAGTTTTGTGCCGCCCTAATCAATGTCTAATACGTATCGTTTGAAGCCAAGAAAGGCCTCAGAATACCTAAAAATCCGTCAGCTTCCGGGGCTCTGCCCGAACCCCTCTGGCGCTGGGGAAGCTCACAGCGCTCCCCCAGACCCCCCTAGCTGCAGTGCATGATTCGATACATTTTACCTGTATACCCCCCAACCCCACCCAAATGCACTTTGCTATGTCCCTGGCTCTACCCTAATAAGTTGGGGGAAAAAACCTGGCCTCTGGCCGTTACCTTCCCGACTGGCCTCTTGACCTGCCAGTCCGCCTCTGCAATTACTGCTGCGCAAAGCGCCTTCCCCAGATTACAAAATATTAATAATAAATCATTTAACTGTAGGCTAAGCCAAACAATCATCAGAGCGAGTTTTTAACAATAGTGAAAAGATTCAGCAGGTTGACAATGTTGCCGCTGGTCTAATACTAGTCTTGACAACGCCACCAACGAAAATATTTAATGCGCACACCTCTATCACGCACAGCCAAAGGGATCTTAAAACCACATTATAATCCATCAGTAACGAACACAATATTGTAGGTCAAAAAAGTGTTAGCTCTTAGGCCTACTTTAGCGTTTAGGCCTAATTTGTAGCTTTTAGGCCTAATTTTTAGTTGTCATTTTTCTTTCGTAAGTAGCAGCTCCGTTTGAGACTAGGCCTATGATTAATGCACCATGGTATCGAGACTACACATTGCTACACGTTGCCAGGGGCGGACTGGCAATAGTGCCCCAATGGCCATTGGCCGGTGGGCCAACTGGATTGGGGGGGGGGGGCACTTGAGTGAAGTTTTTTTTTACGTTTTATGGTAGTAAAAAAATTACCCCTTTTTGGTGGGAAACTGTGTTTAATTGGTTTTCCTTCTGTTATTAAAAAAAAATCTTGTGCGAAAATGATGGTGGGCTGGGTGGAGATAATCCCTGCTGTTATAACACAGAAACTCATCGCATTCGTTTCTAATACATCGTCTGTAAAACAATAGTCTGGTTAGCGTGCTAGCAAGCATCACAACGATTATCCTTCCACCCCCTGATGCTCACAGACGAAAAATAGACTGGTCCGTTCGCAAATCGTGATTAAGTTGTTGCTTAGTAACGAAGCGCGTAACAAGTAAAAAAGGAACGAGTGAAAACGAGGAGCGTGGCTAGTTGAAAATTACCGTTTTCTTTTTTGGTAAGTACGTATTACACAATTTTCATTCTTATAATACCCCATTAAGCCTCAATTCCCCCCCCCCCCCCTCTTATAATACCATGTGTACGGTACGGCAATCTTGCAATAATTTCTTAGGAGAAAGAAAAATTAATAAAATTAAAACGTAATGCAACGAGTAAATTACATTCGTAATTTCTACAACGGTAGGTCTATTTGCTTCTAAGTTGTTTTAACGCGATGTTTAAAGTATCACACTTCTTCCAGTTCTACGTGGAGCCCTGGCGGTAGTTGTGACTACTGTATCTCTGATCATGCTTTTGCCTTTGAAGCAGCACGAAGGCAAAGCATTATCAGAGGTATTAGTAGCCGCAACTACTGCTAGGATCCAGCGTAGTACTGGAAGAAGTGAGATGCTTTATCTAGTTAACTTTTTAATCTATGCTTACGTTGGTGAGAGTTTTCAAAAAAGGACCATACGTAAACATACAAATAGTTGGTAATTTGTTTTGCTTGATCAACGTACATAGGAAAACAAAGTTTTTTAGAAATAATTCTAACCTGGACTTAACTAATAATGAAGTCTGCATTATCAATTTAGTCGTTTTGTTGGGGGGGGGGGAAGATTGACGCGTTTTATGGCCTTCACGCGGCAAAATGCATGCATATATCTATGTAGTTATTTCGCCTAGGCTCAGGAGTTATGTCGACTTAGCTCAGGAGCAGACTTAAATTGTGAGCAAACTTGAAGCATTATTAGGGAGGATTACACAAACGAAGCTTCAACAATCAGCAAGAGGGCGAGCGGACTCATTCTTGCCACGGTAGCAAAGAAAAAGGGCGAGCGGCCGACAATGAGAATGGAAATGCGCTCAACAATTAGAAACAAACAGTATTACTTCAATAATGCTGACTATTACAGCCGAGTTGAATCGGCGGGAATCAGCTAAAAGCGGCGTATGTTACGCCGGGGAACAAGTTAACCATGTTTTATGTTGTTACGCGAGCGATGAACACTATGGCCCGTAATGCAATAGTCAGAAGTTTCAGAAGTCAGAAGTCAGAAGTTTTGTAGCAGAAGGCCTAATTCAAAATTGTAATTTAGAGGCGTGCGTTTTGTGGTAACGTTTCACTAGTGGGCAGCAACTATAGGCTGCATTGTTACCTGTTCTTTTTTTTATATACCAACAAGGGACCGGTCATTATTAGGTATGACCGCGGAAGGGGGGAGGGGGTGGAAATGAAAATGTGACCACCAAATTTTCAATTATTCCCCCTACGAGACTCTGAAAAAATCTTGACTCCCCCCCCCCCCCCCCCAGGGGAGGACAAAAAGTAGGGGACCCCCCCCAAAAAAAAAAATGCGCCTTTCGTAACCTATTGAGACTGTCTGCAGATGATTTTCTGTAGCCAAGATTAGGGCTGTATCCAAATTAAGTAAGTAGCACTCCACACCGACAGTTACCATATCGTTGTAAGGAAAACATGTCTCTTTTTTTAACAAAAAGACAAGTGTTAAAAATTTTTTATAAAACATCGATATTCCTTACACCCATCTCTTGCCGAGATTCATTCAATAAGTATATGATGAACACACTGTTTGCTTGTTTGCCCCATCCATAACATAGTCAGCAAGTGAACGATAGAAGAAGCCAAGAAACCACCAAGGCTTTTCTACAAAGTTCATTGTACAAACTATACTTGCAGTTGCAGTAATGGTACTAATAGCTTCAAAACATTGTAAACACTCATATCATGGGGGGGGGGGGTGTGGGTTTTTTAGAATTTTTTTAGCTGTAAATGTCATTTTGAGGTTCAAAAACGGCTTTTTCTTCCAGTTTGGTTTTTACGTGACGCGACACGGCTGACATAGCTTGGGCGCGCGATTGGACTGTTTTTTGATTGCCGAGTGAGACGTAGCTGTACGGCAACGAGGCAGTTAAAGGGTTAATGCTGCGTAAAGGAAAAAGTTGCTTAACAACCATTTCTACGAGCTATTTCTGATAAACCATTCCGACTATTGTACAATCCGGTACAACGTTTTAAATGAACAAAATGCGCCTTTCGTTACTTCAAAATTATGTGTAAAACGGCTTCAGGCCATGTGGGAAACCATTTATTATTTTCTTTTATTGGTGAGGAGGGAGGGGAAGGGAAACAGTTATCATTCGTGAAGTAAAAAAAAGGTCAGAAAAATATAGCAATGTGCTGCAGAACATTGGACACTTTTTTGTGGTTGAAGACATTTGTTTTGTGAAACTTGGGATAGGGGGCCATTTACGTTAGCCGGGCCGGTGAGCCAAGTTGCTGCCAGTACGCCCCTGCACGTTGCCGTAGCAACGAGTTATTTTTTAACTATTAGACGCAGGCATGTTGTTGTTTCGTGCTGTGTGTAAATACATCGACTGTTGTATAGTTAAGTTTTATATGTATAGCTTCGCAGTGATACGACGATTTAGGTTTCATATTCGGGTTTCCCATCGCTAGTGTAAATGCAGTTTCGTCGCCATGCTGAAGGTAATCCCTCCAAGCATTCTTTTTTCAAATGGTGCTAAGGTGTATCGTTAACGGAATCCTTTTGTTTGTTATAGCAAAAGCAAAATTTAATTTAATTTAATTTAATTTAATTTAATTTAATTTAATTTAATTTAATTTAATTTAATTTAATTTAATTTAATTTAATTTAATTTAATTTAATTTTGCTTTTGGTTATAGCTGCGATGTTCCAGTAGTGGTTAAAATGAGACAATCAAATGTTATTATTTCATTGAGTTACGTCGAAAAAGGTTACCAGCTAGAAATAAGCAACCAAAATTTAATTTGCCGTGTTTTTAAAGTTAATTTGATTACCACCAGCATGGTATATGCTTCGTCGGAATTCATTAGCTATTCAGGATTCTAAATTGACAATGGTGAGTGTTAAAAATTAATTCGAAAATTTGTAATTTCTTTCATAATAATTGTTCGATTTATGGCAAATTTTGGCTCAGCAATGCTTTTCGGGGTACCAAGCGATGTACCAAATTTCATTCCAATCCGACCTATACTTTGGGCTCCACCCAGACTACTAAAGTGCAACCAAAGAACCAACAGACCAACCAACCAACCAACATTTTGCAATTTGGTGTCCGTTATAGGCTACGTTTCGCTCGCTCGCTCCACCAACTAAAGAAGAAAACAAGGCAAGTGTATGATTTTCGCTGTTTGGCTTGTTTTCTTCTTTCCTTCATTTAAAAACTTAAAGGAACAGGGACAACTAAAAGACATGTAAACCATCAGCGTCACTAATACATGTAAACAAAGCTTCACCTTATTTTTTTATACGAGCTTTTATGCGTATTAGTCCAACGCTAATGGATTAAATGTTTTTTTCTTGCATCTGTTCCTTTAAAGCATTTGGACGTTTTTTTAAAGACGTCATCCGCATTACACGCTTAAGCGTTTTTAATATTAATGAGTTGGCCCAATAATTTACACGTGGACCAATCCAGTATATTATCAACAAATTAATGTCATATTCTTTAAGCGTTCGGAAAAAAAAGTGATCCTGGTATTAACTCTCATCATCCATTCTATTCTATTCTATTCAACTTCATTCTATTCAACCCCTGGTGTGAGTAACAAGTCATACGCAACTCATCTTCCTCATGTAGACATCTAGAAGCGCACCAGCGTTTCGCCAGCAAGTCCAAATTGCTGGCCCTTCAATGGTGTCTTAGTGTCAAGTCAAGTCATTACCTACACACACACACATACATATATATATATATATATCAGTGTTTGAGCGAAGGCTACCTACTGCTCCTCTTACCCCAGAAGATACTAAACCGACGTTTTCTGGTATTGAATATTGAATACGAATGAGACAGAAAGTTTTGGAAATTGTGTTAGTCGATGGGTTTACCGAGTAGACACCAGAAAGTCCTGTTTCAGAGCATTGAACAAAAGTTATCACTACGAAAGATGTCTCAACATCGTTGATTTCGTGCTAATCTAGACTCACACTAGTGTGTCGCTGCCAAGAATTGATAAAAAGGCGGTCTCACTTGCAGGCATGTGATTGTGTCTGTTAACTGTATGCAACTAAGTAGCTAGTAACGTTTTTCCCATGTTAAATCCCATTCACGTATTGCTCATGGCTTTTGTAGAATTGGGAAGCCCTACGTTTGCTGAACGTTTGCACACGAATACATACATGGTGGTCTGAACATGGTCCTTTTGTTGGTTTGGGGTTTGCAGGGGTCAGGACAAATGCATGGAAAGGTTTTGAAATTCGCAACCTAGGAATTTAAATATAGTGTCTTTTCCATGTTGCAACCATGGTCCTTAGATTTATTGTAAATGCCTGGACGATTTAAAGGTAAACTTTTTTATTTTTTTTTTAAATTAATTTTGACGAGCCTTATGTCAGCCGAAGCAATTAATGCTTGTTTGGCTGAACCGGCTCAATTTTGAACATTACCAGATTTTTTTTTAAAAGAAGAAATCTGGTAAAGCGAGGTGCCAGCCCGGGGATTCGATCCGGGAAACCTCCGATCATCGTCGGGGGCCGAAAGATTGTTCAGAATTAGCCAGAATACGTCCCATAGCCACTGAAAGAGCATGGTAGCCTCTCACGCACGAAGGACAAAATAATTAGTTATTTACGTTGCCGTGGATTGCGTAACAATAAAGGGATGCACGTTAGATGATTATTACGCAACAATTTACAGCTTGGCGAAAGAGTTTGGCGTTTGATGTCACGGCTTCACAAGGCCGAAAAGCGTGGAGGGGATCCTTAAGTTTTGTTTTGGGGTAGATTTTAAATCTACGCCTTGCGGCAGGCGTTTGGTGATTGGCATTGTTGCCTAATAACAATGTTTAAAACAATGTGAAACAGTAAAACTGATCGTACAGGGCCCGTAACTACGAAATGGCACGACCAAGTGAAATTTCTGTTTCCATAAAGGGTACATCTGCAGAAGTATCTCTTTAAATTGAGCAAAGAACCAGCTTCTAATTAACTGGTACTCAATTCTATCTAGTGGTATTCTGTATAACCATGTAATTACTTACTTTGACTTTTTGAAAACTCACGCCTGGAATATCTTTTTCCTTCATCTCCTTTTTTCGTGTTATTCTGGGATGATTCACATTTGCTGGCTAACAACCTTATAGCATCCGGTGGTTAGTCCTTCAGCCCTTCTGATGTCCCTCTATTCACAGGCGATCAAACCCTCTGGCATCCGGCAATTAGTCCTTCTGCTTTCCAGGCACTATCCATCACAAAACATCTTAGCAAAACATGGGTGCTGCAGGTTACATTTCTTCATCCATCCTGGATACCAACCACGAAAATGCTATCACTTGTTGGAAAATAAGCTGGGCCATAACTTGGACAATACTTCTGGGGTTCGGATGAGTGTAACACTGTAAAAGAATAGAGCAGTAGACGACCGCTGAACAAACACGATTGTATTAATAAATGATCAAAGACAGAAGTAGACGGAAGTAAGTTCGAATAACATTTAAGCCTTAGGGCAACCATTTTGGCTATATTACGTATTAATGGCGTTGCCTAATCCTGTAAATAGGTTAGCACAGCTTTTAGACGTGCTAACAGTTTGGTAGCACTTAGGGCTATCATCACTTTTTGAGAAGTTTGATTTCGGTAGTATATGGTTAGCTACTTTGGTAGTAATGTTGGTCAGTATCACGTAAATCTTTGGCAACATGAGGAAAAGCTACTTTCGCAGCATCATCAACACTTCGAGCAGAATCAGGTTTTTTGAAGAATAAATGCAAATGTCGCCGCACCACTGCATTAAGAATTACCGTAAGAAAAACGCTCGTAGCTCGTTTTTACACTACGTACGTACACAACTAAAGCGCCTGAGGTAGTCAGGCAGAGGTAAAATGCCTCGTATTGCTTAAAACAGCAGAAACAAGAAGCATAGAGTACCCAGAGCATTACGACTGCCTCTAAACAAGTCAGCAAACTACAGTTATAGGCTAGAAGCACCCACGATTTCTCCCAGTAATTTCTCAATTGCACACAGAGGCTGGAAAACTTGAGGCTATATAGTGTGAAGTAACAAGGACTCAACCGTACAACCGTGACCAGGACTCCATTAGGCCGAAATCTGCTCGGCCATAGGCAATGAAGAGGGAAAACAAATCATACACTCATAAGGCTCAAAAAAGGAGAAATAAATAGACACAAATCGCTGTAAATAATATTACGGAAAATTGGAAATTAGTCATTAGCGAAAATCATACACTAGAAATAGTAGTCCGAAGTAAGGTGACGCAGGAATATCTCTAAGATAGCCCAAAGCTGGGGACCACATCCACAAGTCCATATTCAGCAATTACATCCACGTTATTATAAAGGTATTCCTACCCTTACCGGACTTGGAAATTTTAATCCATGGCAAACGCTTTTTACTTCTCTGGCATAGGAAAAGCAATGGATACCCACAGTTTTAGAACAGGATCCACCACCACCAGTGACGGTCACGCCCGCAGTAACAGCAGCGTGGAGTCAGTTCAATACCGTGGAGTGCAATACTGCCCTCTTGCGCACAATGTCTCATTCTTTAGCCATACAATTCCATACTGTTGTAAAACTCTTCCTCCCCAACTCTGGGAATGTATACTCCAAGACTTCGTGAGCGTAGACCCTTTCCACCCTTTCCAGCCCTAAGGATTTAATGTCTATGCAAATGAAAACAACCGAAGATGTGAACACCTACTTAAGATGTGCTAGGTCCAGGATGGATGAAATTACTGCCCTACGTTACTCGCTTATGGAAAATGAAGAATGTGTGTGGATTTTGCATGACATTCACCATCCAAACCTCACCATTATGCATGAATCACTACTTTAATCAGGCCGAGCTTTCACCATTAGTCTATTTCAAGATGAATTATTAGATAGTCTGAGTTATCTATGCAAGGTTTTGTCGACCATTCATTAGAAAATAAAAGCATTTCCCAGTCATTAGTTTATACACTACGCCGAAATATACGTAGTCATCAGAATAGCGACAACCTTGCAAGGTATACACGTAGTCCACCTACTGATGGAAGCCCCTACGAATTATTATCAGCCGTCACACACTTTGTGCTTGTTGCAACAGCGAAGAAATGTCGATCAGTTCCAAAATATAGTAGAACGACTCGTAACCCTGACCTTAACCCACCTGAAGATGGAAGAGTGAACAAGAATAAACCACAACAGGCTCCAGCACAGAATCAACTACAAGAACATCGAAACCGTAAACCGAGATTCTGCATAAGCTGGCGGAGCAACATCCACACCTTTAGATCGTGTGATCAAATTCATCCAGAGGATTACCCTAAAGGCCCAAAGTGTTGCCTGTGTTATGAATTTGGACTTTACGCCTACATGTGTGGTACAAGAGCAAATCATCTGTTTAATGTTGGTTTAACGGTAGAGAAAACTTTCAACAATTATGGTAATACTATACACTGAGAATTTGCAGACACCCGTAGAAAAGGTCTAAGCAACATAACTTTTGGCTATCCGGCATCTTCACCATTTTTAAATGATTTCCTTGTTGACTATCCACAAAAATATCCCAGTTACATTGCGTTCGTGACATAAAAGGGGACAATGAAGTAATAATGTTAATGTCAACCTTTTTATGACAGCTGACTCACTGTTTATCAATGATTTATATTTTATTCATCAAGAGAATGTGAATGTATTGAGGACAGATGAAGCAGATGTTTAGGTTGATATTGATAGTTACGCAAATTGTGTGTCACTAGTCAAACCACGTAAATTACCGTTTTTAAGATCAAGCTATGGTTTAAGCTAAACACTTGCAATTTGGGTTTTTCCTAAGATATGTGGTGGTACTGTAATTATATAGACCTCAAGTCTTTGGCCCTTTCTACTTATAAAGAGGCGCATACTGACACCTGACACTTACACGTGGCACTTATAACCATGTATGCTGAAATCCAAGTGCTTCGTGTACAGTGTCCTGGCTGGGTTGTATCCTACGAATGATCACATCAATTGAGTAATCCATTATCGTAAATACATGTCTTGGAAGATTTGAGTGGGTTTTCCTTTCCTACACCTGTAAGTGACATTGCAAAATTTGAATCTCTGAATAACTTGTGTATTTTGTTGTATGGGTACGAGAACAAAAATATTTTTCCCATTTATTTGAGCAAACGAACCAATTGTCGGGAAGTCAAACTATTGTTGGTTAACGGTAATCATTATTGTTGGATTAAACATTTCAATAGATTAGTGCATACAAACGATCAGAAATATGTATGTCACTATTGTTTCTCGTACTTCCATTCCAATACCGCTTTGGTTGACCATCTTAGTTTGTGCAGGACTTTTGCTCCTCAACAAATTAAGATGCCTACTGAGAAACCGTTCATGGAGTTTACGAGGTACGACCAGCAATTGCCAGTTCCGTACGTGATGTACCTCGATTTTGAGTCGGTACTTTCTAAAATAAGTTCGTGTAAGCCGGATCCTTCGTCCTCGTTTACTCACAGAACGAGTTTACACCAACCGAGTGGTTACGCTTACATTGTGGTTGCTTACGATAGTAGCGTTTTCGCACATAGGGTGTTTCGAGGTGAAAATTGCATGGAAGACTTTTTTTCTCATTTGGAAATAGTTTATGAAGAGATTGAAGTCATTAAAGGGCGAATGCATGCTTTGGTACCCGATCATGCTTGGTTGTTGGACTATGCTAGTGCAACCCATTGTCATATTTGTGGTAACTTGTTCGGTGTTGGTGACGTCAGGGTACGGTACCATTGTCATTTGAGCGGTAAATACAGAGGTGCGGCTCACAATTCTTGTAATTTACAGTACAGGTTTAAAGATTTTCTGCCAATTTTTTGTCACTGTTTAAAGTCATATGATGGGCATTTGATTGTAAAAAGTCTGTCTTATTTTAAAGATAAGAACATTTCTGTCATTCCGCAAAATACTGAAAGGTTCACCTCGATACAAGTTGGAAATTATAGATTTTTAGACAGTTTTCAGTTCTTGTCCGCTTCGTTAAGCACTTTGGTTGGTACCTTAACTGATTTTCCTATCATGAGGAAAATCTTTCCAGATACTCACGCTTTATTAACCAGGAAGGGTGTTTATCCTGATACGTATTGTGATTCATTTTCAAGATTTAATGAGACTCAGCTTACTCCTAAGGAAGCCTTTTATTCAGATTTAACTAATATTCACATTAGTGACGATGAGTATTCATACGCTAATACGGTTTAGAGGGAAACAAATTGTCAGACACTAGGTCAGTACCACGACATGTACGTTTTGGCTAATACTGCACTTTTGGCTGACGTGTTCGAACAGTTTAGGACTCTTAGTTCGAAACAGTACAATTTAGATCGTTGTCATTTTTACACCCTCCCTGGTCTGAGTTGGACAGCGGCGCTTAAAATGACTGGTGAGCGATTGGAGTTGTTGACGGATGTTACAATGTACAATTATTTTACTGCAGCCATACGAGGTGGTGTCAGCATAATCTCTAAACGGTGCATCCGTGCTAACAACCCTTTGGTATCAAGTTACAATCCTGATGTTGAACGCAGTTACCTTATGTACATAGATGCTAATAATTTGTACGGCTTTTGTTTGAGCATGCCGTTACCTTATTCACATTTTGTATGGCTTGCAGAACGAGAGCTCGCTTCGCTCGATTTGACTGCTTTGCCTCCTTGCATACTTAAGGTTGATCTTGAATATCCTGATGGTTTGCACGATTCTCACAGTGACTACCCTTTGGCACTTTGAAAATCAAGTTGATGAGCAAGCCTATGGTCGAGTATTTTGATGTTTTGAACGATAACTTGATGCTTTTCAAAATGCGTAAACAAGCTGTGACTTTGAATAAACCTGTTTTTCTTGGCTGTGCAGTTTTGGAGTTGAGTAAATTAGTCATGTATTCTCACCACTACGACTACATGTTGGAAAAGTATGGTAAGAATTGTAGATTGTTGGGAAGTGACACATAGTTTTTTTTTACGAAATCAAAACTGAAGATGTGTATGCTGACATGGGTCAATCTTTGCATCTTTTTGACATTAGCTCCTACCCATCTAGTCATCCATTGTATTGTACCGATAACAAGGCTAAACCTGGAGTTTTCAAGGATGAGTGCAATTCATTGTCCATAGAGTCGTTCACTGGTTTGAAGAGTAAGATGTATTGTTATACTTGTAACAATAGTGACAAGAAAGTGGGGAAGGGGGTGCAGAAATCTGTGTTACAGGGTACTGTCACAAGTGATCATTACAATAGGTGTCTTCATGATCATGAGTATTGCAGTTTTGAACAGTCTAGTATCAGGTCCTATCTCCACGAAGTTTACAGCATTGTTCAAAATAAATTGGCTTTATCTGTGACTGATACAAAAAGGTTCGTTGATTGTACAGGCTTGGATTCTGTTGCGTACGGTCATTGTACGTTACGAAACAAACAATAAGTATTTTTATTTTTCTGGAGTGTGACAATTATGACTACTTTCGTACGACAACTTTTTTCGTCATGCTCCGACTTAAAGTTACTTTTTGTTTGTGATTTTTGATTATTTTACAGGCTTTTGTACTGTTTGTGATTTTTGTTTATTTTACAGGCTTTTGTGCATATGTTGTCAGTTTTTGTCTGTAATCAGTGGTGGGTTATGTATGTTATTGGCTGGTTTTGAGTTTTTGTATTTTATTGGTTGTAGTTTTTAGGTCTTATTAAATGTTGCATTTAAAAGCTTGTCTCCCGTGTCTTTCTTTCATTTGGTTGTTAGTCTTTGTTGGTAATGGATCTCCACGATGATGAAGTAGCTGACGATGGGGATATGACTAAGATTGAACAGGCTATTTATTCAGCAGTACCTGAAACATACTGGCTTTACATTTCACATCAACTAACACGTATAAAATCATGTAAGGATATAATAGGATGGACTAAAAACCGTGAGCTTATTTATAATGGTAAAGTTGTTACTGGGAGCGATATTGTTGAACTAATGGTATGTTTCTGCCCGTCAAACAAAAGGAAGCCCAAACCAATAGGTTTTGACGAGTTACTGGTTGGACTGTGTAAAATTGACCCTGCTTTTTTCGTTAAACATCGAACGTGATCACCTATATGAACGGATGTTGTTAGTGACTTGATTCATTTATCATGGACTTTTATTATGAACGGTTACCGACTGTTACTCGATGATGCCAAACATCCTTGGTTTTTTTAAGACATTCTTGTTGCTGTTTTTACTGTTTAATTCTGTACTATTGACTTTGGATGTCGTACGTATGTCCCAACAGAAGACTGAAGAACATCTATGTGTGTCATCCGTTTGTTCCACTAAAGATATTATTTACTGTAAAACTGAAAGTTTTATTGCATCAGATTTTCTTTTGTTTTCTTCATGTGATATTACTGGTGTGTTTGCTTACATAGATCTCACTGGTACATTTGTCCCTTTTTCCCATGATGAATTTGAGAACTTGTACATGCATGCCAAGTCCATACTTGCAATGTAATTTGTTTGTGTGACGGTGAATAAGGACAGTTAGTTATATTTTGAATGGTTTCCTTGTCATTTCTTTTCTGATATTCTGCTACTTCCAACTCTCTCAGCCACTTCGAGTAGTTTCTTGGGTTTTCAATATCTAAAAGGGGTAAAGAAGGGTAAATACAGTGAGGAGGGTAAATGAGGGTAAAGTGGGTAAAGCCATGAAAATGTGACGTCATTTCCGGGCGAAAAAAATGGGTTTTTGACGTCATTTCCGGTTTGTGACGTCATTTATTCAAGATAGTGGAAACAAAATGGTGGACAGGAAGTGGCTGTACTTCCTGTACTTTCTTACTTTCTTAGGCCGGAAATGACGTCAAAAACCGGAAATTTGACGGAAAAAATGACGTCACAAACCGGAAGTGACGTCACAATCCAAGATGGCGGCCAAACCGGAAGTGGCGTGCTTCGTACAGTTTTACTACTACTAGCTCTTAGATTCAAAAAGCCAGGAGAAAACTCTCTCGCATTCAAGCAATTTAGCCGTCAAAATCCCTTCCCCCACATCATATACGCCGATTTTGAATGCCTCCTTCGCCCCATCCAGACCGCTCAACGCGATGCTTCTACTAGTTCAACCACCGAAATCCATCAACACCTTCCTTGCAGTTTCAGCTACGTCTTGGTGGGATACGACAGGAAGATTATACGTCACAAGTACCACTTAGGAGAAGACGCGGTCGATGTATTTAATAAATGTATGGAAGAAGATGCTCGATATTACGCGAGCCTGCTGAAAAATGCAAAACCCCTCCACCTCACCCCGTTTGAGGAAACCAATTTCAATGCTCCCGTTTGTCATTATTATGGGAAAAAAGTGCTTCAAAAAGTGCTACCAGAAAGCAAATATTGACGGGGAAGTACGGCTCATCGACAATAAGGTGAGGGATCATTGCCACATCAGCGGAAAATGGAAAGGAGCTGCTCATCCAAACTGTAACCTAACTGCTCGAGAAAGAAAAACCATTCCCGTCGTGTTCCACGGTTTGGAAGGGTACGGCATGCACCTTCTAGTACCCGCAGTCCACACGTTTCCGGGAAAAGTAGATGTTATTGCTCGCAACACCGAGAGGTTTCAGACCATAACAATTAAGGATGACGTCAGCAAGAAAAACCTTCATTTTATAGATAGCATCAATTTCTTAAATGCATCTCTGGATACTCTAGTAAAGAACCGCAGGAATGACAATAGCGGCTTTCCCATCCTCAAGGCGGCGTTAGACTCTGGATTGAAATCTTCATGGTTTATGGAGGAAACCACCCGGACAGGGCGCTGAACCTTTTAACGCAGAAGGGCGTTTACCCATACGAATACATAAGCAAAATGTCCATTTTCGACGAAGAAGATCTTTCGTCGAGACACTCGTTCTACTCCTGGTTGAAAGACGGAATGTTGGTGGGAGACGAGTACGTGCGGGCGCTTAACCTCCGGCTGAGAATGAATTCGAAGGTATTCCGAACCTACCACGAGATATACCAAATGACCGACGTTTTCCTGCTCGCCGACATCTTTGAAGATTTTCGAAAATTGTACCTCGAAAACAACAACCTGGACCCATGCTATTACATCTCCACTCCTGGATTCAGCTGGGCAGCTCTCCTTACGATGCAGGAGCCCGAATTAGAGCCATTCACGCACGTTGGGAAGCACAATCTTATATCTTCCGGCACCAGAGGAGGAGTTTCGTTCGTCACAAAGAGGCATTCGAAAGCCAATAACAAGTACCTTCCTCTTTACGTCCCTAGCAAACCCTCTCTATACATAATGGACTGGGATATGAACAACCTCTACGGTTTGGCCATGTGCGCTCATCTCCCCTACGACAAGTTCCGCTACCTAACCAGGGAGGAGATCAGGACTTTGAACGTAGACAACGTACTGGACGATGCCGACGTGGGGTATATACTGGAAGTCGACCTCGAGTACCCCAAAGAGTTGCATGATGTGCTGTTCACATGTTGTAGTTTACAAATCCGCCGGGAGACACTCCCAGAAGTGACACATTTAGCCGTGATGACGTCATCAAAATGGCCACCACACGATGTACTAAATCTCTACTATCTCCGGAACTAATTGATCAATCATATCGTGCAACCTATTGTTGGAAAGATAATTTAATTTGCTAAAAGAAATTCCGGAACAATATATGCCATAAATCTGTTAGTTTTGGTTTAATCTGATGAAAAACATAATATGACAGCTGTGTGATATACTAATTCCCAATTATCTTTGGAACTAATCGATCAATCTTTTCGTGCGGACTATCGTTGGAAAGGTAATTTAATTTGCTAAAAGAAATGCCGGAACAATATACGCCGTAAATCTTTTAGTTTCTGCAGGAAGGAAAGCACATTATGACGTCCTCAAAATGGAGACCATGCAATATACTAAATCTCGTGTATCTCCGGAACTAATTGATCAATCTTATCGTGCAACCTATCGTTGGAAAGATAATTTAATCTTCTAAAGGAAATGCCTGAACAATGTATCCCGTAAATAATTTAGTTTTTGTTTAATATGAAGGAAAAGGTAACGAGTATGTAATTATTGCCGCTTTATATGTGGTTCTTTTGGAAACGATAAATTATTAAAGCTGTCATATTGTTCACAGTGCGTCACTTGAGCAGTGGCCTTTACAGGCATACGGTAGTGTACAGGAAAGTAATTGTTTAATATGACAGCTCATACCTCTCTTAGTACATTTGCAAGTCTATAGAGGCTACATTAGACCAGCAGTTGTCATCCATCCGAGAATATCAACGCAGCCTCCGCTTGTTGCCTCCCCTTTAACGGCTGCCTGAATTGTCATGTCATCACCCTGATTTTGATAACCTCATTCTGCAGATTATGATGGCCTGCGATGCTAACCTAGTGTGCGTACCTGCTTTGTTTTACGTGCAATCTGCCGATGACTTCAGAATGCTGTCTGCCCTTCCTGGTTTGCAACAAAGGCTTGAACAAAGTTTTCATTCTAGCCACTACCTGCTAACTCTCGACCGATCTTTGGAATTACAGTCATTTCTATGTGCAGTTTTGTGATGGTTGATCGGCCTTAAACTGGTGGCTGTGATGAATTGATCGTCTTAAGAATACTTACCATAATGTTCATAGCACGGCGAACCACGGATGAGGAATTCACATGTACTGGGAGCAGAATTGATGTGCATTTATCTTTCAAACCTTCATGGATGTTTTGATGGGGATGGAAGGATACGCAGGATAACATTTTACCTTCATGGTCAGCCTTGCTTCTGGTGGATTCTGACCAGTCCATCATTTCCACAGGTGTATCAATGGTTTTTTCTGCGACCATTGGTAACTGTGCACCACATGATCGTTTAGTCATATGAGGAAGACTTGTGGAGGACTCTTGCAAGCCTATTCTGCTTTATTATTTGACTGTCCTAAGTTGAGACTGGTTGTCAAAGACAAACCTACTGGTGGGTGAAAGATGAGACATGCCTGTTACATAGAATGAGTTCACCGATGTACTGAAGGCAATGTTATGTTCTATATTATCAATTGCAGCACAAGTGAATACAGTATAGATAAAAAAAAACGCAGAATAAATTCAACTTAAATTACACATATAAAGTGGCAATAGTTATGTGTCGATTTTGTTTTCTTCAAATTAAACAAAAGAGACTTATGGCATACATTGTCCTTGCAGTTCTTTTGGCAAATTAAATTATATTTCCAACAATAGGTCGCAGGATAAGAGTGATATATTCGTTCCGGAGATACCGCAGATTCGTATATCGCATGGTAGTGATTTTTATGACGTTATAATATGTTTTTCTGTAAATTAAACAAAAGCTAATATATATACAGCAAACAATACTCTGGCAATTCTTTCAACAACTTAAATTATCTTTCCAACGATAGGTTACACCATAAGATTGATCTATTAGTTCCAGAGATACACGAGATTTAGTATATCGCATTGTGGCAATTTTGAGAACATCATAATATGTTTTCCTTCAAATTACGCAGAAACTAATAGATTTACAGCATACATTGTTCAGGTATTTCTTTTAGAAAATTAAATTAACTTTCCAACAATATTTCGCACGAAAAGATTGATCGATTAGTTCTAGAGATAATTGAGAATTAACATATAACACAGCAGTCATATTATGTTTTTCTTCAGATTAAACCAAAACTAACTTATGGCATATATTGTTCAGGCATTTCTTTTAGAAAATTAAATTATCTTTCCAACAATAGGTTGCACGTTAGAATTGATCGAATAGTTCCGGAGATAATAGAGAATTAGTACATCGCGTGGTGGCCATTTTGATGACGTCATCACAGATTACGTTATCACTTCCGGGAGTGTCTCCCGGTGGATTTGGAAACTACAATGTGTGTACAGCTTCCCTGTGCAATATGCAGCTTGTTGCCAGAACTGAAAGGTTTTGGCACTTATTGTCGCTAACAGCACGTATTACTGATTTCCCCTTTTTCTCTGAATCTGGCGGAAGATTTGAGCCACAAGATTAAGTCCTCTTCCAACACCAAACTCGTCCCAAACCTTCTGCACAAGAAGAGATACATCCTTCACTACAGGAACTTTAAATTCTACCGCCAGCACGGACTAGTACTGCGGCGTATCAGAAGAGTCTTAGCCTTTAACCAAAAACCGTGGATGAAATCCTACATCGAATTCAACACCGTAAAAAGGCAAAAAGCGTCCGCTCCTTTCGCCAAAGCCTACTTCAAATTGCTGAATAATTCGGTGTTTGGAAAAACCATGGAGAATAAGCAAAGTCGCCTCGACGTGAAGCTCTGTACCGATGAGAAAACGGCGCTGAAATACAGCTCCCAACCACATGCCGAATCCTTCAAGATCCTTAACAAAAACCTGGTGCAACTCAACCGCCGCGTTCGTAGAGCGCTGTGCGATCTTCCGACCTACTCCGGATTTACCATACTGGAACTCTCCAAACTCTTCATGTTCGAATTCCACTACGAGTACATTCGGCCAAAGTACGAAGACCGCGCCAAACTCCTCTTCACGGACATGGACAGCCTCTGCCACGAAATCGAAGCTGATAAAAACCGTTTCGACATGAGCAACTACCCGACGAATCATCCCTCCTTCTCCAGCACGAATAAACAAGTGTTGGGGAAAATGAAAGACGAAATGGGCGGTGTCCCCATCTTAGAGTTCATCGGACTCAGGTCAAAAATGTACTCGATTAAACCTCTGAAAAATGAGAATATCAAGAAGGCCCTAAACTCCGAAGCACCTCCGCAGAAGGAAAGCTGGGCCAAGATTTCCAGCGTCGGTCATGAACTGACGCCCGTACCACAGCTTCCCACATAAGTAGTGCTCAAGCAATTACTTGGGCAAGTAGTACTTGAACTGTAAGTAATGACTTGAGTAATGGTCGTACCACTGCTATCAAACTTGAGCATTACTTGGTTAAGTAACGCTCCTAAGTAGGGCTTGTCGTTTATCGTGTAACCACACCTGGAAACGGTGGCTATTAGCCTCCGTAGTTCAGCTGCCAGCACCCCCCAACAAAATGCAACCACACGCGTTTGTTATTTTTTCCCGGAGCTCACACCCAGAAGGGTCACCCACTACACCTAGATAAAATGCAAAATCATCAATTCATCATAGAATCAGAAAATCATAACAATCGTTAGCATAATAATAATAATAAACTAATACGATATCCCCACGCTGGTCTAGCTGGTTCCCGCATGCGTGAGTGAAATACTTTACTAGGCATCATAAAAGGATAACGGTCCGACCCTGCCCCCTACGCGTACCCCCCGTACTCTCCCACACCCCCCCCCCCCCCCCCCATTGTGTGATCTACATTCTCCCGATCCCTCTCTCCGCTTGGAATCCGTGGTGTTCTGTCTTGTTAGGAAACCAAATAGCGTTTTCAATGGAGGGCGCCACTGTCATTGTCACTGTGGCTGAATTTCCCATTTTCCGTTAAGCGTGATATTAACCCGAAGGTGTTTGTTACTCAACCAACTTTCAGCTCGGCTGTAATAGTCAGCATTATTGAAGCAATATTTCGTTCGCTACTGATTGTCACAGTGCACATCCGTTCGCATTGTCAGCCGCTTGTCCCCCTCCATTGCTACCCCCTTTATTTAATTTGAGCCATTTTTATTGGCTGTTTCCTCATTGTTTAGTTTATTTCAGCATTTTCATTGGTTGTCATGAACTCTGATGTCGACTGATCTCTGATATGGTCTGATCTCAAAAGATGCACCCTCACAAGTAAAATATATTAGGAAATAATTCACCAATCAAAAATAAAAACAGAAACCACGAGACTGTAGTTTACCAGCAACAATGAGGTTTTCCCACCAGGTTTCAAGTCGATTATACTAGTGGTCATGCTCTAAAGCTCAAAGTACAATTTTTGTTTGCCCACGCAACGTTATTTGCCAGTAACACCGACTTATGAGGAATTTTAAGTGTCCGGACTTTTCGTCCCGAACTGCCGGCAGGAGATTTTTATTTTCACAAATTTCTTTTTTGAAAAAATCAACAGACTACACAGTTCAGATTTCGCATACCTGCACACGACAGTGAGTTCTGACTGGTTTCGGATACTCTGTCATTCTGCTCAGGAACCACCCCCACGGTACTGATAATAAGAGAAAAATTCTCTTAGAGTGGAAAGGAAAGGAAGGTGTTGTGGGGAATAGTTAAGAACTTCAAACTCGGTATCTACGCATCTCATCCCCGAGAGCATTCTATAGCCTAACCTGGTTTCGTGTTCCATTCTGAATTCTCCTCAGTCAGAACTGCCGGAAAATAACTGTCATATGTAGGTAAGCGTAATCAGAACTGTAGTCTATTGACGTTTTCAAAAAAGATATCAGTGAAAATAAACGGCTCCTCCGGCAGTTCGGGACGAAAAGTCCAGACACCAGACTCTCAAGTGTTACTGGCAAATAACGTTGTGATGGGCAAACGAAAATATTATTTTGAGCGTTAGAGCACGACCACTAGTATAAACGACTTGAAACTTGGTGGGTAGATGCATCTCGCCTGGGACGTTCTAGCATATCCCCCAACCAGAGTGACCCTTAGGTCAGCGCTATAGAAAATAACATTGCATGTATCTCTGCCCCGAAGTTGGCTACTCCTTGTACAGTCGATAAAACAGAAAAAAAAGGAAAAGTGTTATCCTTTATGCCATTTAACAGAAGCCTTCAGTCAGTCCACTATGTGCATGGAGTATTAGCATACTGGAAAAATACTAAGCCTACTTTTGACTGGCACTCACCTATGAAACAGTCTAGTAATTTCGTGTCATGGTAAAGTTTATTCCATGACATCATGCACTCTAAAACCAAATATACAGTTAGGTTCTTACTTGGAACCCTTCATAAAATGCAGAAAACATAAATAATAAATATTTGCATGACATTGCACAAAATCCATCTTAGCACAAAACATGGCTACCACCTGCTCTCAAAACAAGAACCAGAAGAAGGAAGTGAAAAACCCTCACTTCCCTTTCCTGCAGGAACAAGTCCCACTGAATGTCCAAGGCCATCTGACGCAATCAATGCCTATTGAGATACCTGAAACACTCAGAGGTCCCCTCCCATAATTAGGATCGGACAGAACAACTAGGTATATCAATATAACTAACACTCCACCCCTTTCTGTGCGTTCCTCATACAATCAATGTATCCAATCAAAACAAAACATTAAATTTAATTTCCATTCTAATGGAATGTCCAAACAAAGTTCATAACTACACTAACACACTATGGCACGTCTCAACCTCTGAAACGGTATACGAGGCAAGGGTTTTGTAAATATGTCTGCTATGTTTTCCTTGCTAGGGACGTGCTGCAATGTGCATATATTGTCACTGATGGCTTCACGTACAAACTTGTAGCGTAGATCAATGTGCTTTGTTTGCATATGTTCCATCTGATCTTTAGCAAAAGCTATCGTTGCCTCATTGTCACAATATAGTATAATGGGATGATCCACTCCCATCCAAGGTACTTCTCGACATATGGCTTTTAGCCATTGCACCTCTACAACTGCAGACGACATTCCAACAAATTCAGCTTCCATTGTAGACAATGCTACACATTTCTGTTGTTGTGCTCTCCAGGTAACTGGGATGCCCGACAGGTATCCTACGTATCCTGACCACGACTTTCTGTCGTCAATACAAGATGCCCAGGAACTGTCTGTGAAGAAACGTAGTGTTGGCGATTCCATGGTGGGTTCACACTGTATGCAAAGCATCCGTGTCGTACGGGCATACGATAAGACTCGTTTTAATAGCCTCCAATGATCCAGGCTTGGACCAGAATTAAACTGTGAAAGGGAAATCACCGAGTATAGGATATCAGGTCTTGTGCGTAAGGCTAGGAACATAAGTGCTCCTACTAGGGACCTGTATTTGGATGTGTCAACCACCCCTATCTCCTGATTTCTCCTCGAGGTAAGAACAACCCCTGCTTCCATTGGAACTTGTGTGTTTCTTGCATCTTCTACATTGAAATGTCGCATTAATCCATCGATGTAGGTACGTTGGTGAATCGTCCACCGATCATCTTTCTTTTTAAACTCTGCGCCAAGGAACCTCTTCATCTCACCGAGATTTGTGACTTCATATTTTTTGGTGAGGAGTTTGATAATTTCCTGTAATGTCTTTTTGTCTCGTGCGAATATTGCTAGGTCGTCTACGTAGACCAGTACCACCGCTCTTCTTTGAAACATGTATATACAATTGGTTGTTTTCAATTTGGTAAAACCAAGGTCTTCGAAGGTCGAGTCCAATTCTTGAAACCATCTCCTACCAGACTGATGTAGACCATAAAGAGCTTTATGTAGTTTCCAGGTGATGTTTCCCGGGCTACCATAACCTGGGGATGGACGTAAATAGGTTTCCTCTTCTAGGGTGCCATACAAATAAGCACATTTAACATCTAGATGACAACTCAACCACCCGAAACACACAACTAGCAACACAAAAAAAAACCTTACTAATGTAAAGGCAATGACAGGAGAATATGCGTCGAAATAATCATGTCCTTTTTTTCTGTGTATTGCCCTGTGCCACCAACCTGGCACGATATCTGGCTGTTTTTCCCTGTGAGTCTTGTTTTAAAGTGTAGACCCAGCGTGATCCAATGCTCTTCTTATCCGCTGGCTTTGGTACTGCAGTATAAACCTTTCTTCTCATTAAGGTTTCCATTTCCTCATCCATCGCTGTTTTCCACTCTTTTGCTTGTGGTGACTGAATTGCTTCGTCATAGTTCCTTGGTGCATTTCTGCACAAAACGCTTCTGGGTGTAATTCCGGATCAGACAGGCTTCTATAGCTTTCTTCATCACTATCTGCATGTGACTGACAATTTGATCTTGATACTGATGAATCATCGTCTGCAGTATCCTCCACCTGAACTGCCATTCCTTGCAAGTCTTCCGTTTCTGATGAAAGGCTTACGTCATCTCCTACTGCTGATACCAGGTTCTTAATGCTGAAATCAAAATGGGTATGAAGATATGGTAGCTGTTCCGCTATACAGTATCGTCCAACTTCAGCATGTGATCTTAAACGTTTTCCTCCTTGATATCTGTAATAGATATCTGCTTTTCCAGAGTATTCTCCTCCCTGTCGTACGACGACCTGACGTTCCCATCCTGGTAGCGGTCTTATCCCAGTAGCTCGTTCATCCTGATAGGACCTGGTGATATCTTCTTTTGCGGCTGTCTTGGTTACCTGTGCTGGCGGGATATCAATCGTATCTTCCAGCTTAAATTCTACACACTCCGTTTTCTGGGCATTTTTTAAGACATCAGTTCCAATCCTTTTCTCATCAAACTTGACACTAAGAGTCTCTCTGATTACTGTCCCATCATCCGGTATCCAAACACGGTAACCACGTGTTTTCTGGGCATAGCCAATACAAATCCCCAAACGTGAACGGGCTTGCAACTTTGTTCTTGGTTTTCGTTCATCATATACGAAGCATAATGAACCGATTCTTCGCAAGTGTCCCACACTTGGCTGCTTATTGAAATAAAGAGCATCTGGAATGTTATCTTTGAATCCCAGAATGTGCAATTCGATTTTTTATGTAAGAGGCGGTATGGACCATCTCGGCCCACCATTCTCCAGACAACTTAGCTGAAATGAGCAAAGTCCTGACGAAATCCGTACGACGACAAGAGGTATATCCTGGACAACGGCGAATATACTCTAGCCATCGGTCACTACGATACCGGTGCTTGGGTCGAATATGCGGACGATTTCGACTCGGACGTGGACATGATGAGCGACGAGGAGGGAGAGGAAATATTATCCCTCCAGTTGGAAGAGCGAGAAGCGCAAAAACTGACCGAAGCGAAAATAGCCGAAGAGAACGAGAAGGCCAACCGCAGGTTCGTCGTATTGGAGAACCACGGGAAAAAGTTGGAAGATTTTGAATCATGGAAGAAGGAGATTAGAAAGAAAGACGCTATCAGCAAGAAAAAAAGGTCGTGCGCTAGAAACGGAGGCGCGGAGAGAAGCTAGGTTAAAAAAAAGCCACTAGTAAAAGAAATGCTCAAGCTCAAGAAACGGAGAAGAAAAGATTGACAAGACTAGAGGAAAAAGCCGCCAGTAAAAGAAAAGCTCAAGCTCAAGAAACGGAGGAGATATTGGTTAGACTAGAGGAAAAGGCTGCTAGTAGAAGAAAAGCTCAAGGTCAAGAAACAGGATCAAAGAGTGGCTAGACTAGAGAAAGCCGCTAGTAAAAGAAAAATTCTAGAAAACGAAACGGAGGATGAAAGAAAAATTAGACTGGAAAGAAAAGCTCGAGAGACCAGATTATGATAATCTCCGAGCCACGTGGATTAGGCCTACTGGGGAAACCACGTTTCAAAAAACGCGCCATATGCTGTACCTCCTGGGTGGTGTGGAAAAAAGCATTCAATTTTGGGATATTGATAATTCGAGAATTCTCACAATGCGAAAGCTCAAAAAGCATTTGAAGACCCCCTACTAATATTGCTAATTCGTCATTTTCAAGCCTCGAAGCATTTTAAAGTTATCACAATGAGAAAGCTCAAAGAGGACTCGCACGACCCCTCCAGTTTTGGGAACCCTCAAAATGTTGCCAATTCGTCATTTTCACGCTTTGAAGCATTTTAAAGTTATCACAATGAGAAAGCTCAAAGAGCAGTTGCACGACCCCCAATTTTGGGAACCCCCAAATTGTTACATATTAGTCATTTTCACACTCTGAAAGCTTTCGAGAGTTCTTACATTGCGAATGCTCGTGAAGCACTGCCCCCTAGGATGACGTCACTTCCGGTCACGTGACCTTCCCGCTCGGAGGTAGCCGCATTTAGTTGGCAATAAGACTTATGTAGTGAAAGGACATTTTTTGGTATCAAAAGGCCGCCGTGGTAGCAAAAGGACAAATTTTGGTAGCAAAAGGCACTTTCCCATGGGTGACCTTGACCCACTTTGACCTCGCCCCGTTAACCATCTTGGCTATGGCCACACTTCCAGCGTGCCAAAAAAGTAAAAAAAAAAAGGACTTTCCCACCCTCCTCCAGATCGATGAAATTTAAAAACGTGGCCGTATTGGAAAATGGCCACAATTCCAGTTCGCATCGGCACCGTCATCTTGAATGACGTCACTTCCGGTTCGCATGGACGCCGCCATCTGGGATGACACCACTTCCATGGGCGTCGCCATCTTGGATGACGTCAGGAAGGTAGCAAAAGGACTCAAAAAAGTAGCAAAAAGCACTTTCCCACCCTCGTCCAGATTGACGAATGGGGCCGCCAACTTGGATTACATGGGTGCCACCATCTTGGATGACGTCATAGGTCACGTGACCGGATGTGACGTCACGGGGGGGGTGGAGGGGTGGGTGGGTCCTCATATCGTAAATCCCCACTACTGAAGCCGGGCCCAGGGGGCCTCCCCCCCCCCCTGGCCTTCGACGTAAAAGGGCCTTCATGGCAAAATGGGCCTTTATTTTCCACCCATCAGCAGTAAAATAAAACCAATAACAAAGGACGTTGTTAGTAGTTTCAGCTAGCTAAAAAACCCAGCCACGGACAGGAAACAGCTTTTGCTAGCAAATAAAAAGCGATGACCAGGGGCAAATTTGACCACCATGCAGGGCCTGAGAACCAACTAATTTTTTTTGGTGGCCAAATTTGACATAAAAAAAACTTGAGCAATTATAAATTACCAACTTGACTAGTCCAAAAGTCAGCAAAACTTTGCACTCTCTTTAAACAATAAGTCACTATTTCTCTTCTCTGTAGGAGTTATATTCCCATTGAAAATGTATATTGCCATTAAGGATAATTGTAACCATCTTTTTATTAGTATTTTTGTCATTCAATTTGACTGAACCATTATTATGTGTGATTGGACATCACACACAGTCGGGTTATTGGCATGATTAAAATTTTCACCATAAGCGTTCGATTATTCTTATGGATAATGATTTGAGAAACATTTGCCAAACATGTGTGAACAGAAAATTTGTCAATTTGACCAGATTAAACCATGCAAATGACCTCTGCCTAAGTGGTCTCTATCGCCGTCGAGTACTCTTAGATGTGTTTGTTCCACTGTCTAACCATGGCAGTTACCACGTTAAAAACTGACACCTTTTTATTGCTGCTAGCATTGTCACGCACACTGCACTGCACACTACATAGACAACATTTAACTGTCTCAATGAAAATACGTAATTGCCTTCTTAAGAATTATCTTTTTTTCATTAAGTTTTTTGATGCTGTGCTTTACTGAAATAGACTGGTGTGATGTAATAGCGCATACCCTGATGTAATTCGTATTTACATTTGTTTTTATTGTATGCTTTACAATTATTCTTGTTATAGGTAATCAAGATTTGTGAAACATTCACAAAATATTTAAAATCGAAAATCAGTCAACTTTACCACAGTAAACCATGCAAATAAGGTCAGTTGTCAGTTGTCAGTTGTCAGTTGTCAGTTGTCAGGTAGTTGTTCTTAAATTTGGGTGGTCCACTAACTAACTCCCCACCTATTGCTGCATTAAACGCGGCTACCTTTTGGTTGCTGCTTTTATTTGTCATTTTTATCGTATTGATCAATGAACTGAATAATTACTCAAACTCAAGTGATCACATCAGTGCTAACCCCTGTTTTTGAACGCCATACTGCCATCATGTTAGTCTTACGTATTAAATTCTAATTGTGCTTACGATACATATCAACATTAAGGATTAGTCCAAACATTAGTCTTAACTCCGTTAAGACTGAAAAATAAGTCAAAATGTCGACTAGTTATCTGGCTTCAGCATTGAATTCTGACTTGAGATAACTATTTTACATTAAAAATTTTTTTTTCGTCAGATGTGCTCTCTGCTGAATCATTACTGTATTTCTCTTCACAACTTGGAGTATTAAGTTGTGTTCCTGCATCCTTGTATCGTTACAATAGAGCTGAGATGCGGATATCGGTAGATAAGACAAAGGTGATAATTTGTTTCTATAAAGCAACAATGAGTGGCAAGCAACAACATTGCTGTTCTGCTCTAACTTCGAATACACTACATCCAGCTTGCTAATCTTTTTTTGCATGAGCAGTTTATGTATTTCTTTATGAAATTCTTGTTATTACTCAATCTTTAAGAGCTATAAAAATTGAAAATCGGTTCTTTGGTTCGATCTCTAGGTGACAGCTAAATTTCCCTCAAAAAGAAGAATAAAAATAAGTGTAGTCACATTAAAATTGCATTCAAAAGTCCGTAGGCCTTCTTCATGCCTATGTTTTAAGCTTTAAAACTTGAGCATCGGTTCATTGGTTCGATTTTCAGGTGTAGTACAGCTGTTGTGGGCCGGAATTTGGGCTAATCATGCACATCGAGTTAAAGCCATGAAGTTTGGTACACAAGTCAGTTAATAGCTAATATATCGAGGTAGTTTTGGAATCTCTCGAATCTAAGGCTTCCTGTCCCCTTACCACACTCACCTGTACTACTATGAATTTCGGTACCATGAATTTTGGTACTATGAATTTTGGTAC
>JAHWFP010068097.1:51377-72799 GCA_023313725.1 Lithobius niger | reverse complement strand
CTGCAGGTTAAGAATGACGCAAGCCACTGACAGGCAAACAACACAGGAAATTTCAAGTAGCAACAGTGCTTTAATTTTCGACCATTACAGTAGACTCTTGATATAACGAACCTCTGTATAAGGAACTTTTCCGTATATACAGAACACTTTGTAACAATTTGGTTGACCGCCTTCTGTTTGTATGCTGAAAAGACCTTTATATAAAAAAAACCCTTATATAAAGGAACATCACTATATAAAGAACTCTTTTTCAGTACTGTAAAGGCCTTTTCATATGCTAAAACCCATCCTTTAAGGAAGTGATATACCAATCATTGTGTCGACCAAGAAATCAATAAATTTATCAGTCGACGAAAAAGGCACACCTGAACCACAACCCAAAATTGAAGCTTTTTTCACCGAACAATGTAAACCCACAGTCTATGAACACTTTCCTCGCAGTACAATCGGCAAGCAGATATAGTTCGATTTTATTTGTCAGATTTGTACATTCTGTATAAGGAACTTTGTAATCACTTCTTTCACAGTTCGCTGTAAAGGAACCTTCTGTATGAAGAACTTTCTGCATAAGAACCATTTTTTGGCACTCTTAAGTTGTTCGTTCCAAAGAGAGCCTACTGTGTAAGCTTTTAGGCCTCGTTCACACGCTTACAATAAAACACTAAAAAACACAAAAGCACTCAATGAATGACAGTTAGACAGTAGCCATCTTTGGCAGTTTAGTGGCTCTTGTCTGACTGCCATTCATTGAGTGTGCCCTTGCATGCTTGTGAACAACACCTAAAAGCGTAGAAAGGTCGAAAATTAAAGCAATGTTATTACGTGAAATTGTAGGTGCAACATTGTTGAAGACAGAACTACACAAATATTTCGCTTTGCTTGAGGTGGTGTGCTACCTGTATCGAGCTTGGAATATCCCTGCTTTTCTGTTATTCTGTTTTCTTCTTTTCTTATATCTTTTACTCACTCTGTTTCCCTTTGTTTCACTTTACATACTTTCTATGCTTTATTTACTTTGCTTGTTTGTGTTTAGCATTAAGTTAGCACTGGTATTGAGTGGACGATATTATCTGTGTTGAGTTGATTTATTTACGAGAGTAAATAATCAACTCAACACTAATATGTCGCTACAATTGAAACGCTTGTAATGCAATTGGCCTTTTATTGGAAATTTAATAACTGCGACCATTAGGGAAAGACAGTTATTCAAGACATTTTCTTGATCGCGCTAAAATAAAAAGGGCAAGAAAATATAGATTTTCGGAAGACTATTCAAGAACAAATTTACATTAACATTTTTCTAAGGCGATAACAACCAAAATTATTATGACTAAATCAAAACCATAAAACAGCCAATAGTGCTGATATCATACGAAAACTCCATAAGGGTAAAGGGACCTATCAAGTTTTAGGGAAAAAAGTAGTGATATCAGCACCCCAATGTCGGCCATCTCATTTTATCGTGCCAAACCTGATCACTCCATCTCAACTGACACCTTGTTGATTGTCAGTTAAACTAGAGTGATCTCGATTCAAACCACAAACTTGGTGGCGGCAACTATTGTGCCTCTGTACTTATTTTTGGCGAAAACTTGATTTGTTTTTCTGCAGTAAACTGCTATTTTTTGCGAAGATCATTGTTATGGTGGCAGTTAGAAACGTTTAACAGTCCTGAACAACTATTTGCTTCCGTCATTTTCACAGCACATTTACAACGAAGAAAAAGATCCTACTGTGAATATCTGATGTTTCAAAGTGGACGCTTACTGACCTTAACTTTTTCTGCCAACTCAAAGTTTTATTAACGTAGAGAAACCCAGGGTCAAAACAATAAGACGAAACATTTCTATTAAAAAACTAAATACAGAAAACGTAGGCAAAATGAACTTTTTGGTCTGACGATGACATCGCCCAACCTAAATTGATGTCAAAATTTAAGTACGTTTTTTAATCTTTTATTGTTTTACTCCGGACGTATTCCGCTAAGGACGACACGTATACACATTGTTTTACCCAAATGTTTATTATACAATTGGTTTTTATTAAGACAAATGCTAGTGTCACCGCCAAGATTAACGTTGATACTTTAACCGTGAACATTAACCATGGGACGTGCCTTTTGCTGGTTTGGGGGTTAGAGAAAACATAAATTCAAAGTTACCACTCAGTCTCAATACTATTTTAAGGGCAGAGTTACATAATTTTGTTTCTTTTTTTTGTTAGGGAGCACGAACTCAAACTGGATTATCTGCCTCTCGACACTTTGCTTCAGTGACAAAGTTACTTTCATGTCCTGCTTACAACAATGAACACGAAGACGTGAGCACACAGCAGAAATAAAGAATTATATTGCTTTCCTCATTCCGTGAGTTAGTAGTATGTCTTCATGATTAAATGATTAACGTTAACCTCGGTAGGGCTAAGTGAAGGGAGATGCGCTGATTGAGTGAGCGAAGCGAACGAAAATCAGCGTTTCTTAGCCAGTGCACTCTAAAATCGGGTTAAATAGACTTAAGCATGTGAAACAAGGGCATGCAATAAGCCAAACCATGTCCAATTGGCAGGTGTAACGGCTAATTGGGCAATGACAAATGTAAAAATTATGAATTAGAAAATTTATAGACACTCCTGACAAAAAAGGTAGAGGTGACTATTAGACAGTGAAATTCTTTGTATTCACAGGCCTATGGAAATTGTGATATCCATCCAAAACAAAAACTGGTGTAAGAGCAGCCGCCAAGTTTCCAAAAAGGGTCGGCCTTTCAAAGTAGTGATATCATTAAACCAGGAAAGGCCGCGAAGGTTAATCCTATTAGCCAAGTTAATCGCACCTACTAATAGTTCGAAAGTTAAATGGAAACTAGAAGATTGCTACTAGCGGTAGCAATCTTCTAGTTTTCATTTAACTTTCGAACTATTAGTATGTGCGATTAACTTGGCTAATATGATTAACCTTGGCGGCCTTTGCCTGGTTTAATGATATCACTACTTTGAAAGGCCGACCCTTTATGGAAACTTAGCGGCTGCTCTTACACCAGTTTTGGTTTTGGGTAGATATTGCTTCCCCATTTCTAAATTGTGCGAGTTCGGTGGATTTCTCAACAAATCTTAAGACCAACGTATAGACCTATTAATGGAAACCTACTGCACCCAAAAAAAATAATAATGGGAACTTAAAGGTGGCCTTTTCGCCTTATCTCTCCGAAACAAAACTTTTTTTTTACCGCCAAGCTTTTCGACTGTTTGAAGTGGTGATATCAAATGCTAAAATGTTCCACCAAGTCAATCCCACCAACTATGAAACACTTCATTACGGTAAATGAATACTTAAAAATTGCGCAGTAAGCAATGTTCAGATTTTTAACGTTAAAAAAATATTTTTTAAATTGGACAGTAAGTTATTTTTAGATTTTTCATTTAACCTTCGAACTATTAATCGAACCATTACCTTTTTGTAAGAGCTTAGCGTTTGATATCACGACTTTAAATGGCCGAAATGTATGGTGGGAATCCTGAACAAGGTTTGTTTTGGGGAGATATACTGGGAGCTGCCTCAATTGTTTTTCCTGTTCTGACAATCCAGCTTGCTTCGATTGTAATGTTTGTGTTTAAAGAGGTTTGACTGGTTTTTTTTTTTCCAGTAAATACATGATTCCAGTACCTTTGGGCATGTATGAATTATTTTTCAAATATATTAGTTTTTTTTTTTCGCTGTCTGTGCGAACCCTGAAGAACCAATGTGATGGCGTTGAAGAAACGCTTCAAGATCACTCAGAGTGCACGTAAAAAAAAATAATACTTTTGTTGTATTGAAGGACAGTTTGGAGTATAAAATTCGGAACTTTCCTTTTTTATTGATGACATAAGATGAGTTAATCATAATCTAGTTGCTGAGGGTAGTTCTGTGACCATTTCAATGTATGGAGAATCACTCAAGCGGATCATGTAGGTAACCTGTCCGATATCAAAATGCACTAGGGTGATAATCTGTCTATGTGGGCATTTGGCCGCCATATTGGAAAATGGCCGCCGAAAAACGGATTTTTCCAAATAACGCCGTAAATATAAATATTTTATAAGGACAATATGAAGCAAAGTTGTAGAAAAAGTAATTTTACACAACTTTTCTAGAATGATTTTTCCTGAAAAATGAATAGTATACACGCTACAGCTGTTTTTTAAAGTAAAATATCTGTTTTTGCTGTATTGCATGCATTTTCACCATTTTTACGCTACTAGGACTTCTTCAGAAGACTATAGCTCGGCCCCTATTTAAGTTAGCTTAATTTTATGGACTTGGCTGAAAATAACACATTGCAGCCTTACCATCTAGCCTAGTTGTAGCCTGGTACAGATGTATGACAAGATTTAGATTAGGGGTTTGAATAACATCTCTGTAATGTGTGGTGCAGTGGCAACCCGGACCACTGCACTGTGACTGAGGTTGGCACTAAAGACCAAGTTGTCGACGCGCCATTAAGCCTCAATCCCCCCCCCCCCTAGTTGTAGCGAGCTAAGTTAATTAGACAGATAACAGAAGTACTTTGAAGTAGATAAACATTAATACTGGACAGGTTAACTAACGCCCCACTTTGTTGATTGTATTTCTAAGCGATTATAGAAACAGCTTTCCTTACATAATTTATTGCAAAACTTTATTATCTTAATATATACGATGTATAATAATATATAATTATATTAATAAAAAAATATATAGTTGAAAATAACGGAATATTGTTATGAATTATTACATAATAATAACTCGCGCTCTTTTTTTTTATTCTCACATGTGAAACTGACAAGATGAATCATCAATTGAAAACTATTAATCTAAAAAAATCTTCTCAGCAAGGAGATATTGTTGATTTATGTATTATATGTCAGCAAAATACCGGCGAAACTGTGACGTCAACAAAAACCGGATACCAGCGCATCAGTGACGCTGCAGAACTATGCGAAGATCATGTTCTCACGATATTAATAAAACCATTCCCGGTGATCTCTTCTTTTATCACATGAACAATAATTGTTATAAATTATAAACTCATAAACACAGCTAGAGAATATTTCCGGCACAAATCGAAGGAATTCGAAGACGATGTCAATCTAGAAGATGCTGGAAGTAGTACTATGAGCTACACGCCCTGCTCTACGCGGTCAGGTGTGCCTGCTTGGACTCTCCCGAGTCAGCCAGTTAAAAATATGTGTTATGTGCGGACAAATGGAGTCCTCTGGCTAACGTGAAAAGTACAGAGTTTGTGACGAAGGCAAAGCATCAAAACCTTTAATGGCAGCCAAGAACTTTCAGGACGAAGTCTACACAAGAATTGCTGGTCTGACAGATTGATTTGGAAGACGCTGCATATCTTTAGGTGGTATTTTGACTTTTTTAAAGACATTTTCCCCAGAAGCATCGTTTCCAATGTTCAAGGTATGTGTTGACTGTATCTGGAAAGGTGGGATGTTAAAAAGTTCTGAAAAGAATATAAAAATAAGTTTTGGTATTTCCGTGGCCTCCCAAGATGACTGCAAGTCTTGATGATCACAGAATCTCTCATCCAGATCAAAATCAACTTCCAAAATGTTTTTCTCAATAACTGAACATTCCTTTATGATGTCTGTTGATCTAAGTTTCTCAGTAACATCTTCAACCGATACAGAAGAATCAAATGCCATTTTTTGAATTATTGACTTCAACTGGACTAGAAAATGTAATGTCTTCACCAAGTGTCTTTTCTAGTTGGGATTTAACAGCTCTAATTTTAACTTTTTCATCACATAATCTGTCGATAATTTTGTGTGTAACATCCGATAAAACAAACGCGACGCCGCTCTTTAATTGAGGTTTCATATCCTCAATTGAAGAAATATATTGTTTCAATTCGGGTTACTTATCGATCATATCGAAGAGGTAACTACTAATACATCCTACATGACAATATGGGTCAGCTACAAATACACTTTTCACATCTGTCAGATCAGCAATTCTTGTGTAGACTTTGTCCTGTGTAGACTTTGGCTGTCATTAAAAGTTTTGATGCTCTGCCTTCTTCACAAATTCTGTACTCTTCACGTTAGCCAGAGGACTCTATTTGTTCGTAAATAACACATATTTTTTACCTATTCGGCTCTTTTTGACTCGGGAGAGTCGAAGCAGGCACATCTGACCGCATAGAACAGGGACTTCCAGCATCTTCTAGATGGACATCGTCTTCGATCTTCCTTCGTTTTGTGCTGGAAATCATCTCTAGCTGTGCTTTATGAGTACTTATATAATTTATAATAATTATTGTTCCTATGATAAAAGAAGAGATCACCTGGAATGGTTTTTTTTTAGCGCAAGAACATGATCTTCGCGAAGATCCGCCACATCGCTGATGTGCTCGCAGCCGGTTTTTGTTGACGTCACACTTTTTCCGGTATTTTGCTGACATATAATACATAAATCAACAATATCTCACGACCAACGAATTTCTGCAACAATATCTTCTTGCTGGGAAGATTTTTGTAGAGTAATAGGATTCAATTGATGATTCATCTTGTCAGTTTCACACGTGAGAACAAAAAAAAAAGTGCGAATTATTATTATGTAATAATTCATAACAATATTCCGTTATTTTCAACTATATATTATTATTATTATTAATATAATTATATACTCTATAATCAACGATAATAGAATTTTTCAATAAATTATGTAAGGAAAGCTGTTTCTATAGGCTAACCGCTTAGAAATACAATCAACAAAGTGGGGCGTTAGTTAACCTGTCCAGTATTAATGTTTATCTACTTCAAAGTACTTCTGTTATCTGTCTAATTAACTTAGCTCGCTACAACTAGGCTAGATGGAAAGGCCAAAATGTGTTCTTTTCAGCACGGTCAAAAGAATTAGGTAACTTAATTAGGGACCGAGCTATAGTCGTTTGAAGATGCCCTAGTAACGTAAAAGTGGTGAAAATGCATGTAATACAGCAAAAATCTATATTTTACTTTAAAAAACAGCTGTAGCGTCTATACTATTCATTTTTTCAGGAAAAGTCATTCTTGGGAAGTTGTTTAAAATTACCTTTTCTACAACTTTGCTTCACATTGTCCTTTTAAAATATTTATATTTACGGCTTTTTTTGGAAAAATACATTTTTTGGCGGCCATTTTCCCATATGGTGGCCAAATGCCCACGTGGACAGGTTATCACCCTCGTGCATTTTGATATTGGACAGGTTAGCTACATGATCCACTTGAGTGATTCTCCATACATTGAAATGGTCACAGAACCACCCTCAGCAAGTGGACTATCAATTACTTTTGATTCAGTCAATGAGAAATTTCCTCAAGGCGATCACCACAGCTCATCAAATTTTTTCCTAAACGTGCGATTAATTTCCCGATCTCTCAGCGTGACATCACTGCATCAGCTTCGTCGGCTCTTCCAGGCGAAATATTTTCCACTGATTCTACTGACTAAGGTTGGCGGATCTGCACTTTTCCTTTGCTAGTATTATATATGTAAACACAATTAACAAACGGTCGATCAACTGCACACATATCATCTCCATTATGCTGAAAGAAAGCAACAAGTAACTCGACTAAAAGAAATAAACATTTATTTTATCGATCTGTATTTAACTGCTTAGTGGTGCTCTTGACAATGCAAGTATGATGGTGAGCTAGGATAAAAACACTATAGCCAAAAGCACAAGTGAACAAAATATTTCAGAGACGGAGGTGTCAAGCACGTGATACCTTCATCAGAAAACAATAAAATGGTAAAACCTTGCATTCTGTTCTTTACATGGTGTAGCAGTAGTAGTTATGGCGTTCAGGTGAAATGCATTGGCACTAAAAGGACAAACAATTACCAGATAAATGTTTTAAAACAAATTTCGTAAGTTTAACGTTAAGTTAAACGTTGTAGTCGAAAAATATAACTAAGAACAAGCCAAATGATACAAATTCTGCTTACAGTGGCCGTTGTACCATTTGCTTGTTCTTTGTTATATTTTTTCGCCTATAACGTTTAATTAACTCCTAGTTACCTTTTACTTACGAAATTTTTTTTAAACATTTAGCTGGCAATTATTTGTCATTTTAGTGCCAATGCATTTCACTTGAACGCCACAACTACAGTTACGCCCTGTAAAGAACAATATATAAGGTGATTTTACTATTTATTGTCGTCTGATAAAGGTATTGCATGGTCTACACCTCCGATACCAAAATATAAGGTTTTATTTTCTGCGCCAGTGCTTCTGGCTACTGTGTTCTTAACTCCATACTGCACACACCACTTTGGTGAACAAAGGCTCATGCATTGAGTCGTTGCTAAAAGGCACAAATGTGAAGTCCCTTGTTGGCTTGTCCGTTTAGTACAGGAAAAGCAGCTTATCATCTAGTAAATTTTAAAAATAACACAATCAGCATTTATTTTAACATTCATAAAAATGAAAAATAAAAATAAACGACACTATTCGTTACTAATTAAAGATGACAATTTTAATGAACGTAAAATGTTACAGTGCGAACCAAAATCACTGGATTTTCGTAAAACCGTAAAATTCCGGTGTGAACTAGTTCGAGTTGTTTTACGGCAACAGAGAAAGCGAAAGAAAATATAGCGTATTGTAGCATCTCGGATAGATCAACCATAGTCCTGACTCTTGACAAATACTTCTTTTGTTGACCACTGTGTCGGTGCTGCCAACCTTCATTTCCGTTTCCGGCGAATTTCTTTTCCTGATTTCCAGCCATTTATTCTTCAGCTGCTTCACCTTCCTCTCCACCTGCACCAGCTGGTTTTGCTCCCAACGCCCATTCGGGTTTCTGCAATAAAAAATAAAATGGCGTGTCCCCGCGTAGGGATATCCAGGTCACAGCAAAATCATAAATCGCAACCGCATCGGTAATCGAAACTTGAAAAAAAAATGTAAAAAACATTACGAGTGTATACGCTTGTGAAACTGTATTTTTAAAAATAGCTATCTTTCTATATCGTCTGCATATCTATCTGTATTATGCTATATTTCTATCAAAATGACTTCGCAAGGTATAAATGGCACGTGCATTAGCTTTCTGCCATTATCTACTGTTTTGGTATTTAATTCAGTTAGCCATTGTACAGAATGGTTTATATTTTCCTTTGTTTTTCCGAACTTTTTTCTGCCATCTATCCTGTTACTATTCATACGCAGTACGGACAAATGCATGGTAACTCCCATGTTAAATAAAATGAGTAGCCAGACAAGGTAATACGAAAATCAGCATCAGGATGAGTGGTAGATACAGCGGAGTTTATTGTTCTTCAGAAAATACCTTATGCCAACAAACGAAATACTACAGTAAAACAGTAAAAATACTCTAACAATAGGAAAAGTAAGTTTCGTTTACTCCTATATAATGTACATCGATGATGTATGTATATTTAGACGATGCCTTCGACAGCGAAATTAAAAAGAGCCATCGACTTTACATACTACGAATTTCACACAAAATGCACATTCAGAATCATTTTGTGTGGCAACAGCAATTTCCATTAGTGGTGCACTGCCACATTGTTCACTCATGATTAGTGTTTCTCTTCAGCCAATTCTGGAAATGGTTACACTGAAACATTTGGAAATGGAGTCACAACAACAATGCTCCTGAATTTGGTCTTTATGTCTGGCGTAATTCATTATCGACATTTCCACCATTGACGTATATTATTTATTTGTCTTATTATTATCGTATTATTTGCATTCATTTTTCTTTGATGGCCTGCAGTGGTTTACTGTGATTTACTCCACTATTTAAGAGGCACGGACTGCGTACTTTTGGTAGCATGGAAAATGGCAGAAAGCATAACTGTAACTTGATAACAAGGCTGACGAAAAATCTTTTACGTCCTCACCTAAAATACTGAAGTTGTTGGGAGATCAACTTTAAAGCTGCGATTCAAAATAAGGCAGTGCATTTTAGTTATAGTACCACCAAACAATTAAATGCATTTGCTCAGATTCAGAAACACACTACCAATTAAACATTATATAAATTTTCGTGAAGAGAGAGATTTTTACAACAATATCTTGTTCTCTATGTCACACTTCTTTCAAAAGTCGCATCAAACACACGATCTTCTGATTTATAGGGACTATTTTCTAAGAGACTATTTATCTAATTGAGACTTTATCCCTCTACTCTCCATGAGTTAAATACGAATCCATTGGAAAAATTGTTGACTGTCGTATTGTCTATTTAAACCGTATCTCGCGTTTTATGAGACTCACATGCTTAGATAAGCGAATGTGCATCGCTGCCATGTTGTGACGTAAACAACTTGAGTGTTCATAACGACGTCACTGTATAAGCCACGTGAGTCAGCTGAATCATTTCCAGCATGAATGCAGCGAGGTTCTTTTCAGCTAACCTCGAATCTCAACGAATAGAAGTAGCCTCTCAATGTAAACATGCGTAAGTCTAAGTAAATAGACAATGAGGCTATTTATTATGTTGTCACCGCAATTGCTGCCTACGGTGGTAATGCAATATTTTTAAGGAATTGGAGGCAGTAGTAGGCTAGCTAAGCTCTGTTAGTCAATCAGGTTGAATTTTAAAACTCCTCCTGCTTCTCTAGCTTAGCTTCCTCCAGTCAAAAGCAGAAAGGTTTGGATTAGGTATGAAAGTAAAAAGACGCTTATAGAAAAGGTTGTTGGTTCTATATCCTACTAGGCACTGTAACTTAAGACCAAAAGCAGCAGAAAGAATGCTAACATGTCTATGTCGACATAGAGTAATGATCTGGTTGTTAACAAGTATCAATATACTATGTAGCTTCACATTCAATGAAATAGAAAATTCACGTAAATCTCGTAGTGGAAGTAATTAGCATAAAATTATTTAGTGGTAATATAAATACAATATAACTCACCTATATTAGTGCGGAGGGAATGGTATGCATTCTGTGCTGACCCTACTTGCCTCCCCTTACATTGAATGAACTCATTTTGATTAACTTAGTTGTTCACTCATTCTTAAGGGGAAGTAAAGAAGGACCAGAATCGACAACACAGAAGTCTACCTTTTCGTCCAGTGACTAATGTAGGAATGTAGGTCAGATTTACTTAGAGGCTTCATTTTATAGTATATATTTTTTTTTTTGGGGGGGGGGGGGCCATTTTGAGCATCGCTCGTGTCGTCACTTTGTATAATAATAATAATAAAGCAATCATAACTTAAAAAATAAAAATAGAACAGAAAGAAATCAAAATGGAACAGAAAGAAAACAAAGCATAAAACTGAAAACAAAAAAAAATGAATGAAATTAAGAAACAGCAAATGTTTTTCAAAAAGTTTGAACATACTGCAGAAAAAATTAGTACGTTAATAATGTTCTGAAAAAAAATCAAAAAATATTAAAATATTCGTCGCAGAGCAAAATATTTGTGGCGTCGCACATAGGCTGAAAAACTGTAAAAACTGTTTAAAAAGTGTTTTCAATAAAAAGTAAAAAAAATAAAAGCAAAACGAAGTTGAACGTGGCGTAGTGCTAAGAAAACATAAAATCAAAAAAAAATTAAAAAGCATAACAAAAATAAATGCGACAAAAATAAAAGACAAACCAAACAAAACATAAAATTGTGACAAAACGCAAAAATGACTCGACAAAATGTGACGATACGATAGCCATGGAATGTCATAATCCAAACCTAGATGTACTGACACATGCCAGTGAATTGAGCGCAAAACATTTTTTGTTAAATCCACAAAAACTAAATGATCAACGATCAAAAAACAGGAATCCTATGGCTTGAAAAAAGGATCATGTCGAGCTAGGAAAAAACAAACATATTAAAAAAAAACTAATAATCTGCAAAAAAAATCTATTTCCAAAAACAAAGAAGTTGCAAAACACCGTATGGAAATGAAGTTTTTTTTTCCAAATTCAAAGAGTACCAAAAAGTGTCAGTAGAGAATCAGTTGACTGAACTAGAATTTTTATATATTGTTAAAACAGAACTCTTGAGTTGTTTATAAATGCCACAAATGTTTGGATGCTGTACCTAGCGCATCTACTGTAGTATAATTTAAGCATCGTGAACGATAAAACGTTTTAATTGTGTGTTGGAGTTAGTTGTACTATAAAGAAAGTAAACAGTAAAAAATTTAACCTTCGTACGTGTTTCTATCTGTACGGCTTTCTTTCAACAGGGCGCAAACAACGCCATACCGTGCGCACTCCTACTGTAAGTCCATCTACCCGAGTAAGATGCGAATTAAGGTTCACAAAAGTGAAATGAGGCTAGGTAGTCTGGGCGTTAAAAACGTTTATCATATTGTTCGTTCACAGCTTGTACCAAAAACAATAGCCACAGTGAGAATAAGAAGTGACATCAGGCTTGTTCTTGCCGAGATTATTTACATTCTGGGCAATGAAAATGATTGTGACCCTTTCATCTTTGGTGCATAAATTATGTAGAAAATGTATGGTACCGAACCAATGTTGCTAGTAAATCAACATTTGTCAGGAATCAGAGAAGCTAACAAAAATGGTGGCATGCTACCACACAGACATAATATGACAAGTACACTATTACTAATTTTATAGCACAACATTTAACTAGGACAGTTAATTAAGAATTCTACTAATTAATTATGTACAGAAAGTATTATTTACAGTAGGCCTACAGAAAATGCGCTGAGTTCAGCATTCCACTGATAGATGGCAGCACGATGCAACAAATAACACTGAACCAACCAAATAATTCCGTAAAACTTTAAAATTTAATTCGGAACTAAAAAGAGAAAATGATAATCCGAACATAATGCAGAAAATATAATACGAATGTTTCGTTCTTTATTGCTATCATCTTCAGGCTGCTTGCATTTCCTGGTGCAGAGATCGTTGCATCCCAAGAGGGACCAGAAGAAAGTAATCGCAAGTTGACTGATTATTCTGCTTTGGGTTCACCACCCTCTTCACCAGCCTTGGCTCCTAACGCCCATTGTGGCTTCTGAAAGGGTGATTCATCAGATACACCCGTTAGCATAAAGTGTATTACAGTCCCTTTTAGGTCTCCCATGCATTGACTGACTGTATTATCCCACGCATTGCGCACACAGCACGATTTAATAGTATAAACGTACTTCCGTTTGCATACTTCCAGTTGCTAGACACAATGAACCTTCAGGATGTCATTTCTCTTTAATAATGCTACTGACAATTTACGACTTACGATATTATCCAATACTCCTTACGCCCGCCATCTAGCTTTACCGAAACGAATTGCAACATGGTATTTTTGTTACAAATACCACGGGACTACCATGTTGTAATATTTTTTGGTAAAGCTAGATAGAGGGAATAAGGAGAGATTGCATTGGATAATACCATCAGTGTAAATTATCAGTTACAAATACCACTTGAATCCAGTTTATGAATAATCATTTTTCTCAGTTACTCTTTGCATTCTCCAGCAGATGAAAACACCTCTTCTGCATTTTTTTTAGTTCAGAATGCAACCCGTGAAGGGGAAAATTATCAATATAGTAAACCAGTTTTTTTGTGTATTACTACTTGCACTGAAAACATGTATTCCTTCAGTTTTTCATCAAAGAGAAAAACCTGTGTTTGTTATGTTCTGGGTAAAGCTACTACCAATGACTATGTTGCAAGTCTACCAGTTCTGCCTAAGCTTGAGATAAAACCAAATCGAAGGCCTAATCGACTTCTAGAATTCTTTACAAAGGTATAATTTTATTTAAGAACATACTAGACGTGGGCAGAGTGCAAACCCCAGAAGTAGGCAATCAGTTAAACCCAAAGAATTCAACGAAGTACGTATATTTCTTTTAAATCGCTGGCCAAGACACACCTAATTTTTATCATCAAAAACAAAACACAAAAGCTCTCACCACAACACAACAAAAACAAAAACTTGTGCAAACTTCAAAAATGCAAAATGCAAAAATGCAGAAGTTATGTTAAGATCATAAAAAGAAACGTGTTCATAGCTGCAATTATTACATCTTAGTTATGTAAACAAGCAGGCGTACATGAAGACTAGGAATGAAGAATTATAAATGATTCTGTATTCTTTTTAACTTATGTTCACTATATTGACAGTACAAATTGGATCTGTCATACAGTTAACAGTAATCTCCTCTGATGGAACGATTTTTACTCCTGACAGAACACATAATCTATAGATGTAATAATATTACCAAAAAATCTGGCATTGTGAACATTTTTCTTTTTTTGATTGAAACAAAATGCAAAAACTGGCTGCTTCTTGATGATCTACAAAAATATCACAAAATTTTACGGAAAAACTGGAAAAATAATAAAACTAAGTCAATTCAAAGTAGACTTCTGGAAGAAAAACACAAAACTTTCTTCATTAAAAACACAAAATTAATTAACTTCTAAATCCTAAAACAAAAACGAAACAAAAATCACAAAAAAAACCTGAACACAAAATGGAAAATATGGAAAAATATTCAGGCAAAATTTACAAAATATAGGGAGAAATAACACAAAAACATCGAAGCGGCAGCCAGAAAACAAAACAAAAACATGAGGCAGAGCAACGACAAAAAGTGACTTGAACAACATGTGATGACGCACAGAAGTAAAGCAGACGAAGAATTGCGGTTGATAAAGCAAGTTGAAGCCAAAATTCATTTGAAAGTTTTTTTTAAGTGTAGCCTTCGTGTAACAGATAGCCAAACTGCAGATATCCTTCAGCCCAACATAATTTTTAAAAAGGGCTATTTTCATTGAAAATATACTGTTTTATGGCGTTTAAGCATTACGTTTCTCGAATAGGACCGTGAGCTCTTTGTATCTTGGCTAACAGTTACTGAGTTGCGATTACATTGATTTAAACACTGATCTCCATGCAAAGTAGAAAACGATGGAATAAGACACCCCCAAAGGAATGGAATAATGTGAAACTAAGTCAATATAACCTGTAGTTGTCCAAATGACATTTTGGGAAATAAATTTAAAGCCTAATGGATGTTTATCCATTACTCAATGGATAAACTAATCCAGTGCCATAAAAGTCGTTTTAGTAGGTACCTCCCATGTGGAAGGGTAATTGTGTTGTAAAGTATTTGTGCGACTGATATTGGACAAATCCACAGAAAAGTCAACGAACTTCATTTATTTTCAGCTAATAACAATTGCTTCTATACTTAATCATAACAAAATCTTTTTTTCCCCCGCTCAACTGAGTGCCGTTGTAATCTGTTTCCATTTTGCAATCAACTCCCAGCAGTAAATAACTCACAATTTTTTCTAAATCTTTTACATTTACTTTGGAATGATCACCATGGCTTGGGTGCCTAAAATTGTTAAAGTAGAATTTTCAAATGAACAACATTTTGATCAATGTTTGAAGAATCTTAACATATTCACAATTTGCATGGAGATCAGTGGTTGCTGAGGCAGACCTCAATTTGAATTAAAGGTGGCGAGTAAAAACAAGTATAGACGACAACAAAGACAATAAAATAGAAGGAGGTCTATTATGACACGAGTTTTAATCGATTGATTTTATCAATCTGTGAACTCCATCCATTATTACTTCATACAAAATCAATACATTCGTACATATTATCGAAAAGGTAACAAACGTGATAACGGGGCTTGATGTCAAATAATAGTTAAACTAGGGAGAAGCAAATTTTGTGCAAAGAACTACGTTCACAGGTAGGAACCGGAAATAGAGTGAGAGACCTATAGCGGGCAAGGCAAAGGAATGACATCACAGGAAGTGACATAGACAAGGAGAGAGAAGAAAGAAGGGTAATTGAATTATGAGGCTGAAAGCAGCTCCCTCATTTTGCCCACGGGGGTTTTTCCACGACTTTGTCTTTCTGTAAAAACAAATAAAGAATGTAGTCAGTCGACTTCCGTTAGTTTGTCTCTCATAGACAGGAAGTGACGTTAGATTTTCTATTTCTAGGAGTCGGAACATTGAGCTAGCCTATGTATTGTGTAGATGTGCACGTTAATTTTGATGCTGGTTTTAGATTTCAGATTTATTGATTAATGTGATGCTGCGCAATGACATGGTATTACAGATGAACAAGAAGTGATAATGAAATATTACTCTTCATGGTGATTATTCAAGCAGTTCTTTTATTACAGCACTAGACAAGAGGGAGCAGTCTCAATGCTTCATCACGTAGAAAAGATTAAACTCCTTCACAAGTCTACCACATTTATTTAATTTTGTGGCTGTGTCTATCATTTTGTTTGTCTATAAGGTGAACGTTTTGTACGTACCACTTCATAGTTATCCACCAATGAACCATCAAAATTATGGAATATTATTACGTTATTTTAAAAAAGCAGTTGGTACTTTTTCTAAGGAGGTGCTTGTGGTACTTTCGTTGAATCCAACTATGAATTTCTTGCCACGTGATATGATAGAACATTGCGAACATGACCAGCAAGTCAGCAATGATGAACGTAATTTTTTTTTATGAAAATTGTTTCTGATAACACTGAACTATTTCAGTAGCTATGCAGACCCCGTCGCTAGCTTACCGAACCCAAAAGGGTTACAGCGTCATTGCACAACCTCACACTAACCGGACTATACAGAAACTAAACTAACAGCACATGAAGTGTTGTGTATCGTACATTATGTTACAAAGCAGGGGGACAGGACGTGCGAGGAACATTACAAATATCGAATATCAAGTGTGGTGTTATTGTACTAATCTGGATTAGGAAATACAAATAATTAATCATTTGGCCTCTCTATTTGGTGAGTAGAAAATGACGGAAAGATGGATCATTCTTATTTCTTGGCCCATTCCACCTTTTCCTTCGCCTGCGAACAAAAAACGAAACCATAAAAGCAAAGGTTCGTTTACAAAAGGAAGGTCGCCGTGCGTTATGAAAAAAAAAAGTCTTGGGATGGCGGGAAAAACGAAAACAAAACAACAAAAAAATTCTAAATTGTCAAAGACAGTAAAACGAAACAAAACAAAAAGGAACAAAGCAAAATGTTGTTGAGGAGAACGAAAACAAAACACCACAAACATCCATGATGTTGTAGCGAGGGAAGCATTAAAATATTGCCAAATCCACTTCATGTAAGAGACAGTGAAAATAATGTTTTAATTGCATTAAAAAAAAATGTTATGCACACAATTTAAACAAGCCCCTTTGAACTCTTCCAGTAAACCCCTTTAAAAATTCTGAAAACATTTTTGTAATCAATGTGAAGCAGCTTGCAGTAAAATTAAAGTACCAAAAGGTAAGAATATAAATAACAATTCATAAGCCAACTGTTTAAAATTAATGTTTAAAAAAATATAAACAATAAATGTTTAAATTGTGTGCTATAAGCAAAAATTTGGCAAAATTGTAACGTCCCCATGAAGTCCACGCCTAAAACAGTGCAAAAGCAAAAGTAGTTAAAAACAATTCAAAATCAAAAACTAAACAAAAACAAAAAGACAAAACAAGAAAACAGAAGAGAAAATATAAAATGAGTGCAAAATGGTAATGATGAAAAAATGTTTCAAAATGTGATAAAAAATCTTCATCCAAGGTGCTAAGCTAAGTCAGGCTATCTTTCAGCCAATCAGTTGAAGTGACTGTAAGGACATAAAAATGCTGAATACATGCACAATTCACACTAATACCGCAATCTCAAGATTTTATGCAGCCATAGGAACCTACTGTATACGTAGGTTTTTTGCAAACATTAAAATGTTTGGCTAATACAATTACACCCATGCACTATAATACAATAATACAATATACAACATTATACCAGTCTATAAAAAGTGCATAAATTCTACATTCTTTTAAGTGTTTACTGATTGGCCTGGTAGTGTATTTATGGTAGTTTCGGAAGTTCTGTAGTGTCAAAGGATCCTAACATAACAAAATAATTAGGGCCTTTTTTAAGTCGTCTCTTTATTTGAGGAATTACTTTATTTAAAGCTATTAGAGATTTGCAATGTGTTTCAGAGAAATGAATATTTTCCTGCCATATTGTCTGTAAAAAGATTTCAAGTGTTGGCAGTTGAATGCAATTGTTGTTCGTTATGGATCTGAATATGTACTGCGTTTTGACTGCGAGTTTAAAAAGAACATTGCTTAATTCTAAAATAGGACTGCTAATGCCATGGCAAGCTAACGCTTCTATAAATAAACTGGCTCAATTTTGAACTTTATTCGACTTCTAAGAAGCCAGGTACAAATGGAGAAGTAAACCCTTAGAGCGATGCGATCCAGGAAACCTCTGATCACGACAGGGGCCATGATAATGTCCTCAAGAGGCCAGATTAGATTCCATATCTGCTCAAGGACCATGGTAGTCTCTCACACTGCCAAGTCCGCCTCAAATTGACAGGGCTTTGGCAAAGTCGAATAATTATTATTACATCTAGTCTTTTATAATGAGGGTTTTACTTAAAAAAATAACGAACTAAAATGTTATAAAACATGACTTCTTTAATGTACCGTTGTTTGGCGGAGAAACTATACAGAGTGGCAGGGTTTCCCCATGCTATTTCATTTGAAAAGTAGTGCCACTGGCTGATTCTAATATCTTAATGCTGTTATTGTGTGCTGTTTCAAGTGATATCCTTATTAGGGTCCACTCATTCCGCCACGCATAGATAGGGCAAAGCAAATTTCACCTAAAGTTGTAGGTTTGAATTTCAAAGGTGTTTCTAAAACTTTAACCACAAAAAGTGGTAGGGATTTCAGAAGGGCAGGTGCCACATGCAATGTTCCCTAGCTTCACGTGTGAAATTAGGTCTTTTAACGAACTTCCGAAAACAAACCACCTTTAAAAGGGGCTTAAAAAGCTGAGGGCAATGCGCGGAAACAACCTTTCCTGGCAAAGAGTTCCACGCCGACACTACCCGGACCGAAAAGACATTTTTCCAGACTCCATACGCGCTGATTGATACTTAAACGGGTGTCCCCGGGGTCGCCTTATATGCTGTGAATTCGAGAAAAGGTCTATTTACAAGAGACCACCAACAATCTGGAAGGTCTAAAAAGGGTCGGCGTGTAATCCACAAGTTCAAGGCAGATTAAGTCTTTACTGGTAAGACGTACATCAGATGTTACATTTTTCAACTATTTCAACTATTATTTTTAATAGTTCACAGTTGCTGTATAATTGCTGCTACAAAATGTATGCTCTGACCCTTTTTAGTTACGCCGGAGGAAAATGTTAAGTTCGTAAGACCTGCCATGTAAACTGAATTAAGTGTAAAGTAAGCTAGTAATGTGATCGTGTAGAACGTTCAGTGAATGGTTGAAATAACGTCATCCAATCTAACTGGTTAGAACAGATAGGTCTTACCTCCTTAGCCTCCTCCTCAATGGCGAATTTATCCTTGGCAACTTGTTTCAGTTGGACACGGAAGTTCAAGTCGGAGGCCTTGGTGGATTTGGCTTTGCTCAACCTGAAAACAATGATGAGAGGAAAAGTAACTTAACAAATTGTTACAAACTGACTTGCTGGAAGCAACACGGTTAAATGGGAACTTGAATAAGAAACCATCCCAATTTCCTTTGACTCGGAATTTTTTTTTAATTAATTTCTTTTGATCCTTAAGTCAGCTGAAGCAATTTAATGCTTGTGTGGCTGAACTGGCTTTATTTTGAATATTACCAGAATTTTTGGAGAACTTTGAACAATCATTACTCGCATGATTGTCAGAGTTAAGGATAAGTCGACAAGCAAGTGGGCTACACAACTTTTTTAAATTGGCGACACAATTAGAGAAAACTGGCTACAAGCAACAAGAAAAAAAACACCACATAGAGACGCAACTCAGAGTAACCGCTTGGCTAGTAAACAATAAATAAACAAGTAAATAAATAACCAGAAAATTGCTTACTTTCCGTCGTATTTGGATACCTTCTTCAGGACAGGCTTCACGCTGGCAAGGAAACACAAAACAAAAAAAAGATTAGCTAATGAGCAGTTTCCATACAATTTGACTAGCCATTAGCATCACACTAGAAAGATTGTTTGTACCATAAGGAATACTTACAATTTACCACGCAAATCGTTCACCTGGATGTTCAACTCGTTGATCTGAACAAAAATGTGAAATTAGATTAGCAGTAATATTTAAAAATATAAAAAGATTTTTTATGATGAAAAAAAGTTGCTAATTTCTGAATATTTAAATTAATGATTGCTAAAACTTTTTTGGAAAATGGAAAATTTTTCTTTAACCGCGAATATTATTTCTACGTGAATTATGGACTCACGTGCAAAAACTAAAAAAAAATGTGATAGTCATGATAGTCATGTGATAGCTAGCTAGACAATAGCACGATGAATATATAACTAGAAGAAGTTTAAAATATATGACCGTAATAAGAAGTAAAAAAAATTATATTACACAAGAACATAGTTATCAAAGAAACTAGCAATCATTGTTTACAAAATTGAATGTTGATGGTGAGTGAGACCAAAATGTCGAAAATTAAACAAATGTGAAAACGAACACTAACGGGAAAATTTTACTATAACGAAAATGTTTCAAAGTTGAACGAATACAATCCACATACTAAAAGGTGGTATAACGTGACGTAGAGAGTCTTAACAATTATGTGAAAGATGGAGAGAAGGTGTATGTGGTGGTAAACTATACCAAAATTAATACAGCTTAAAGTGCTAATCCATAGAAGCTTGCCATGAGGTATAAAGCTAATTTAACCCAATTCATAAAGTCACATTTTCAACTGGCAGTTAAATGACGAAATAAAAAGCCTCGGAGCAAAATTATAGTAACATGATCTACAGCCAAACATTAGGACAGTTGTAATAAATAGGAGGACGATGTAATATACTAGCATAATTTGGATAAAATTGGTACAAATCGCTAATAGTTAAGTAATGTAACAAAAAGAAACAAGAAAACAAGTAGATATATACTAATGAGAAAGACTGCCACGCGTAAACAGAAACAGTGGCTAAAGGGTAAGTGAGTAGAACGGACATTAAGAAGTCTGAGACGCATAGAGAGAAGCAATGGCTTAAGAGTAAGTGGATGAAAGAACATTGAGGAGGCTAGCTTGTTGAGAAGGAGGGGCTAACGGTTAAGTGAGTAAAGGCTAGCTTGTATAGAGTGACGTAATGGTTAACGTGGAAGTTAATAGACGGAACATTGAGAAAGTCTAACTTGTGTAGAGAGCAGCAATGACTCTAGTTTGTATAGCGAGTAGTATTGGCAGCAGGGTAAGGAACAGAAGGAACATTGAAAAGGCTAGCTTGTGTAGAGTGATGTAACAGCTAAAATGTAAGTGAGCAGAAATAGCATGCGAAAGCCAGTTTGCATAGAGAGAAGCAGTGGTTCCAAACTGCGTAGAGAGCAGCAATGAATGAAGAATAAGTGAGCAGAAGGAACATTAAGAAGGCTAGCTTGCATAGAGGCAAGCAATGGCT
>JAHWFP010068097.1:20115-51367 GCA_023313725.1 Lithobius niger | reverse complement strand
AAAGCGTATAGAAGGAACATTGAGAAGGCTGGCTTATAGAGAGGGAACCAATAGCTAAAGGGTAAGTGAATAGAAGGAATAATGAAAAGGCTTGAATGCGTGGAGAGAAGCAATGGCTAAAGGGTGAGTGACAAGGAGTAACATTTAGAAGGCTAGTTGCATAGAGAGAAGCAACAGCTGAAGTTTAAGTGAGTAGAAAGAACATTGAGAAGGCTAGTATGCATAGAGAGAAACAATGGCTAAAGCAACAATGAGAAGCTTTACTTGTGCCTTAAAAATAGAAGATGAAATAAAACGATAAAATACTAACAGAAGTAAAAGGAGAAATCACGACGAAAGAAGATCGAAAGCTAGTGTACTGAGAAAACAGATTGACTAGTGCAGAATGAGAAAGTGTTAATACTTATAATACGAAAATGAGAAAGTTAGTTCGAGGCCCTATCACTGTTCATAAATGACTAAGCAAGGTGATGGAGAACTATACGTAGCTAAATGGTCTTACATGTATGCTACTTCAGCTAAGAATACGTTCACTTTTTTCCATTTATGAAGAGAAAACAGTATTAATGAATAATCATGATTTGCACACTACACATGAAATCTTAATAAGTATATTAATGAAATAAATATAAAATGGACAACAATTTTATGACACCAGACCAGCAGAAAACTACACAAAAAAACACGTATATAAGTACACAAAACAAATTAAATGCTCACATGTTATTAGCTACAAAGGAAAACATACAGTTGGAGTGGAAAGGTAGGGGGGGGGGGCAGGAGGGTTGTCACTACTTCATCGCGCTGTCAGCTGCGTGATGCAGAATTATTGTATAATACGCCGTAGTATTACACAATCATTGCAAGTATGTTATTGCATACATATTGCACTCAATTTATGTAATACTGGTGCTGGCTGAGTCTGCTGTGTATTGCAGATAGGGGTCACTATACTATGGTTCGGCCATGAATATGATAATCCGAAAGTAACAGTTTCACTGATGTCCTTTACAAACATTATTTTAACAGTTTACTGCGTATGAGGCTCAAGCAAGCTTTAATATAAAGAGAATAACAAAGAAGGATGTACTTGATAACTCTATACACTGCAAGTTTAGGCTGTGAATGCATCATAAAATTTGTCAGTCAGCAAAATGTATGTTAACATTAGTTGACTTGGTAACTACATGATCTGTTGTTTAAAAGATCTGCAGCGATTCTGTTTATTCGGATTATTACATTTCTGCTAATTACATTTTTTATTCTTATTATGAAATCGTCATGCAGGTTTAGGCTTATTGTAACCTAGTATCTAAAGGGACAAAGCACGAAAAGGAAGATGGTTTCAAGCTGTGCTACTGGTTGATTACGCTGCATTATTTCTAGTTACTCGGAATCTACCAGGGCTGAAGTAGGAGGGTTGCTCTATAGTCTGTGCTACTTTATATGAGAATTACATTAGGGCTAGTGCTACAAGAACTGAGCTACACGATGATCGTGTCTAGACAATAGCTTTCCAAATAAAATCTCATTCCACAATACCCATTATTTATCTGTTATTTCTATCCACCCTGTATTCATCTGATTAAATTAATAAGTAATAGTATTTAAAGAGCTCTTATTAATTAAATAGCATAATCCATTACTGGCTTCCATTACAGATCCTGTACTGGTTTCATTGTTCTGCGATGTTATCCATCACTGTGAATTGAATTTGCACATAATAACGTGTGAAATATAAGCCATTACTGGTCTGATCAACCTGCTGGAGGGTTTCATCTCAATTAAGTGCAAATTCGAGTAAAGTTGAAGTTGGTGCACTGTACTGGTAACTGAATAAAAACTATATGAAATTCGTCAGTGTTATAGCTATGAAATGAAATGTTTAGTAACAATTCGCTAATTATGGAAACCAAAATTGGATAACATAATGCTAGCATTAGCCATTGGCTGCATATCGATTACATCTCTACAAGCAATCACAGAGTTTATCCTCTGTGCTTTGGTGGTTACTAGGAAACCTCAAAACAGAAAACGTAAATGACTAATTATGGGTTTCCAACTTAGATCCTAAAGATTTATCTGAGCTATCAGTTTCTGTAATCATCATCCCTGCTTAATTTTACTGCCACAAGATTTTGCTAGAAAGCTGTTCTCTAAACATTCCCCGACTGGTAACTCACAACTGACCTCAAAGTCCTTTTGTCGGACAATGTACTCCGTGTCATACTTCAATTCTTCAATTTTAGATATTCTTTCGTGGTATTCTTGGATGATTTTGATAAGGGTAGCTATGGAGACAGAATAATATCTGTTCAAGTATAGACCACTCTTTTTTTTGCTAAGTTTTTTGGACCTGGACCATCATCTTGTTGCTCGTTGTACTCAGAATTTCTACTGGTACAATGAGTACATTTACACGGAAGTGTTGATGTTGAAATTTCTAAGTAAATCATACATGGTAGTGTACTCTATATGTGAGATAAATGTGGAGTGCTGCACCTAATAAATGGAATAAGCATACCTACTCTCGGAGTCAGATGACAGCCGAAAGTAACAGTCAGTGCAAGCACTTGGTAGTCAATATTCGTATTGCAGTCAATGGTCTACATGCACTCTGTGGTCTATATTTGGATTTTAATGGACTTCAAATGATGATTCTTCAAAAAATGTAAATGCTATAGTAGAAGCGAAGCCTAAAAGGGAGTATTTGCAAAATAGAACGTGAAAATTCCTGAGTGTCAAAATCCGTGCCTACAAACCAAGTTTCAAAACAAACGAAATATTGTTTATTCGCAGAAAAATATTTTCAAAAGCAGCTCCGGTCACAATTTGCCAAAATGGTGACTAAGGAACAGAAAAAAGGGAGATGGAAAAGACAAAAAAAATTTAAAGCGAGAAACGCAAACAAAAAACAAAAACAAACTTTCAATACAAAAACAAAAAAAGAAACTTTCAATACAAAAACAAACGTAGTGGGGGAAAAAGATAAATAACAAAACAAAAAATTTTTAAAAACAAAAACAAACAAAAATGAAGCCATAAGATTTGGGTTACAAAAAAGCCCAAGAGGTGAAAGCAAAAGCACGAAAAATCGCAACAATCACACCTTTGCACAAAAACAAAAAAATGAAGATAAATAGGTGGGAATGTTCACAAAACAACACAAAAAATATTGAAATCCACCTACAAAAAGTGATTGGAGATATAAAAAAAACGTTCACTAAAAAAATTTATTAAAACTTGGATTTTTTATTTTTTTTAAATAAATACAAATAAAAGACCCAAGTATTAAGAATTTAACACATAGCGTGAATGAATTTGGGCCAAGTAAGGCCAAAACTTTAAATTTTTATTATTTTTTTTATTTTAATTAGCTAAAGGTGACACCAAAAGTTAAATATTGCAATAATTGATAGGATGGATGGCATTAAAATCATCTTTTACTGTTTTGATGTAAAAAATTAAAATTTAACATTAAGTTAAAATACTCAGCTTTTTTCGTGATGAAAAAATTCTGCTGGAAGGACACAATGGAATACATGGCTACGATTTTTCAATATGTGGATCAAGGCTCCGACTGACCCAAACAATTTTTTTTTTAAAAAGGGAAGGAATAACAAATTACGCAACTAACAGGGCTGGATAACGTCACAAAAATGAAATAAATAAAAAGGCATGTCCAAGGACAAGAAGATCTTGCTTTTTTTATTTATTTATTTTTATTTTGCGTAATTTTGTTGCGAGTATTTCGTTAGGAGGACATTTTCCCAAAACTGACCTCAAAATCTTTCTGACGCACAAGGTACTCCATGTCGTACTTAACGTCTTCAATTTTAGATATTCTGTCGTGGTATTCTTGAAGGATTTTGATTAAGGCGGCTGTGAAGACACAATAACATTGACGTCACGCGGTCACTGGAGGTTATAGCTCTCTCTGTAACTCACTACAGGCCCGCATAAATTGCATTCAACCATTTGCCATTTTTGTAGACATTTAAATTGATAATTTTTTTAAGGTCTTGCGAAATATTTTGAAACTCATAATTACCTAGAATTCAGATCCACACAACAGCGTTGGGATGATATCCTTTATAACATAATTCACGTAATTGATTGTTCTTTTTACCACAGGCTTAGTAAAAGCAGAGTGGTGATTTTTTTATTAATTGGTGGCGAGAGTTAGCTAGAGCTATTAATTTTGTTATCTTACTTCTTGTAACGGTGACGAGAGTTCTGTCTGGTGCCAATACCACGACACAATGAAGCACTGCAATATAAAGTTAATAAACTTGAAGTACGCCAATTTAAATTTTATTAACTAAAATGGTATACCTAATTACTAATTTTTTATTCTCTGGTTATAAACATCAGCTTTGCCTCGTAACTTCAAATCTTTTACACGATGGTAAATCAAGCTCGCCCCACAAGTGGCTCACAGTATTCTTTTAATGCTCTGTCAGTGTTCTTTAGTTATGATCACTGTTTTTTCATCAGTATGCACCAGTGTACAGTACATCAGTTGTGGAATTTCAGAAATGATTACAAGTAATGGCAGCATGGCGTTAGCTGCAGCGGTTTGTGCATTGGTTTGTCAAAGTGCTGATATGGCTCTAAAAACTTGGGATCCATGATTCAGAGTGTATCTATACAGTTAGTATAAGGTCTGCTGCGAAAAAGACAAAGATGTGGTACAATGGTTGCACAAATTGCAAAATTGAGCCGCATGATATAAAATGCACCTACGAAGTTTGTACAGCAGTTGTACAATTGCAGTTACAAGCATTGGCACCAAGGCATATACTGTAGCATTGATACACCGTTTCTGCAGGCTGGGTATGTGGACTAATAACATTGACCGTATGGTTTAAACAAGTTGTAACTGGCAAAAGAACAATTTATCGGGCCTGCAGTACTTAGAGAAAGCTTAGCTAAAGAATGGGATGTCGACTGCACCTCAATTGTCATATTCAAAACTTTTTCGCATTATGTGGGTGTTACGAAAAAAATGCTGAACTCCCAATCACAGATTTTGAAGTTTTAAAGTTGTTGATAAAGCAAAATATAATTGTTCTGAGCAAAACGACACTGACATCAACATTAAAAATAAAAACATACTTTTTCCGAAAAAATTAAAAATTCACAAAAGCTAAGACGAAACAAAACGCAAAAAAAGTGATTACTGAGATACAAAAAATAGACGAAGGAAAAAGCAAAAAACAAAAAAAAAAAAAAACAAGCCACAACAAAAATTTGCAGCACCAAAATTAAAAAGTACAAAACAAAAAAATGCACGACGACAGAAAGCCAAAAAAAATCACAGTCATTGGACTGGTCGTACAGTACAGTACTTACGGTGCGCCTTACTAACCTGGAAATCTTTCTGTCTAACTTCATACTCAAGATCGTATTTGACATTCTCTATCGCCTCAATGCGTTTTTGGTATTCTTTAAGAATTAGCTGTAAGGCGGCTAATTTTCATAAAAGGAAAAAAGCAAATACGTCAAAAAAAAAAATCGATGAAAAATGAATGAAAAAAAACACAAAAACCTACAAAAATGGTACTTTAAAATTGTAGAGGAAAAAAACAAAAAACTTGCATCCCATTCAAAATACAACAATAAAAAAATTTAAAAACTTCATCCCACTCAAAAAACAGTAGCGAGAGCGCAATTTTTTTCGGAGCGTAGAGGCCAAGGTTGCTGCTGTGAAAACATGTCATACATTACACACTTACAGAAATAATTAAACATGCTGTTTTAAAATTGAATAAAATCGTACTGTACTGCAGACATTCCTAACTATTGTGTTTAATCGTCTCACTCAAATTTCGTCTAAGATGAAAGTTATATTTCTCAAAATAAATAGAAATAATCACTTGACTTTTATTATTTAGATGATTGACATTAGGTATCGAAAGGAATATAAGACCTAGAAAAGATATTTTTCGACTTAAGTACAAAAATTAATATAGTGTGCTATACTTGTTATCCGTTACATTCCCTATATTTTGAACTTTTATTCCCTAAAGTACTGAACTTGTCACGTTTTTTCACTAATTCAATGCACCGATAAAGCCAAGTGTGTGAGGAAAACTTAATGTTTAGGTTAGACTTCTAAAAAAATGCTATGGGGTCAAAACAGAACTTCTGAATAAACATATTAAAAATTATTTAAATAATCATCTCTAATGCGTTTTTTATGCCTCTTATTTACATTGTGGTTATCCAATGTGTTGTTTTTTTTTAAATCTAAAGAATACAAACTAAATTTATGGATAAAACAATAAACAGCAGAGTAAAATACAAAATTTTTATTAGTTTTCGTAAAATAGTTATTAAAGCATGTTAAAAAAAATCCATCATAACGTGCTAGGATAAGCTGATGTTTTACTGTATTCCTGATAAGTTGGGAAATTAAAGCTATGAATTAGTTTTATGTGATATTTTATTTTTATTTCATTTTAATCTTATCGTCTACCATCTGCACAGGCTACGAACATTTAAAATAAAGTCGGTCAAACCCGACCGCCGTGTTTTTCCTTCGTTGTTTGATAGCTAACATATATTTGAAACAATGACCACAAGAATAACCAAAACATCCTTCGGATTTCCCTGTCTGAAAGATAATCACTGGTTATTATGATTTTTGCATATTGGATACATTCTGTTTGTCCCCTTCCATTAAATACAACAAATGGACGGCCCGTGAAATAGACTCAGAACGTAATTGATGATATTCAAATTATTTTAATTTAGTGTGTGCAAAAATAGAATCGGTCCAGCAGTTTGAAATATTCAGCTCCAGTTATTTAGTGCACAAAAACAACACTTAAGTTATGTAACGAGAAGTGAATATGTAATTTACCAGAACCATCATGACTGGATAATTACGGTACATATTATACCTGAAAACAGGTGTATTTTAGGCTTATTCCTGCAAATAGTGAACAGACAGTTAAACTAATAATGAGATCTGTATTTGTCATTGTTCCAGAAAAATTTTAAATATACTAACTGAAATAATGACTACGGTTTCCTCCACAAACTTATCCTAGTTAGGCCTTGTTGGATTTTTACGTATTGTCAGTTGATCAAACATAGACCTAAGTTTGTACCTTCATTTGCACCGTCCAGAGTCTTAGCTTGACCCACGCGTTCCTTAATGGCCTTCTGTCGTTCTTGTGCTTTGCGTTCTTGTTCCTTCTTCAGCTCCTCGGCGGCCATCTTTCTCAACAACAGCTGGAATTCGGGGAAAAGAGAATGGAGACCACTTAGAATTCCGTTGATTTGTACTGATGAGGACACAATGTCACTTTGGTATTTTACGAAGAATGTGACGAAATTCCTTGCATTGCAGATTTTTCAATTCATTGTAGAGTTGGTTATAAAGGCCTCAACTCGATCAAACTTCGTCATAAGTTTGGAATGAATCTGTGTCCACCATTTGTAATGCTACATCAAGAGGCAGAATGGAGGATCAACAGGCCAGTTAAAAAGATTGCGGACATGGGTCAATTTTTAAATTATAATAGTGTATGCCACTAGAAACCAGTTGGTATTTGCCAACCATGCTAGCCCAATTTTGGGTACACCATTATAAGAAATGACATTTTCACATTAAGGCTAGTCTTTATACTGTGCATGTGTATTAGCAGTAACGTTATCCCGTTACTCTTAAGGCTTGTCCTTTCTGAGTGACGCTCCCACAACAACAGATTGGCTATATCACAATCGCAAATACCAAACTTGTGACAACTGTGCTCTCTTTGTAAAGGCACTCGATACTAATGTTGTGTGAACTTACCCGGAGCTTCTTCTTACGTTCAGGTGTCATGAAACCTTTCTTGGCCTTCTTGGCTTTGGAAGCCTCCTCCAGACGCTTCCTCACCTCAGCCTTCTTCTTCTCCTTGTCCTCCCTTTTCCTCCTCTCTTCCTATAATTCCCCCGTGAAAAAATAAATATTAGAATAGGAAACCGGAAAAACCAAGACAGTGCCTACCGGACAGTTATAGTTGATAATCAACGACGTTCTTAGGCTATTATTCCGCATTTCCCCTTGGAACTGGAAAATTTTTTCTTTAGCTTTAGAAAATTAAACAACATGAGACTAATGTTAGCTAACGGAAAATTATGATGATAGAATAGACATTTATAATAAATTATAACGTCTAATTTCTCAGACAGGGTGATCCACAAAAAAAAAAAAGGCTTAAATTGTGCTAATGTTGTGGGGAAAAAAAGAGCAAGTAAGGACCACCATTCTGTATCTCAAATCCATTCTGATTCCCAAAAAGTAGGCCCTACTTTTCGAAGATTTAAAAAAAAAAAAAAAAAAAAATCAGTTTTCGTTTGGGATGCGGCCATTATGCGCTATAGTAAATAGCATATTGGTGCTAAGGCTGGCAGCAACTCAAACTTCCATAGTGTAAATAGCCTAGTGCATCTTGGCTACACCGAATGATAGTTAACTTTTTTCAAGTTCTTTTTTCAAATATTTAGAAAAATGGGACCCAGTTTTTCGGAATCAAAATTGGGTTTGGATTTTGAAAGTGTTCCCTATTTGCACTTTTTTATTAAAAAACTTAAAAGAAATGGTGGACTTAGAAAAGTATGGCATGCCATCAGATTTTTTATTAAACATTTTTCAATATCGCATTTTCATTTTCATTATCGGCCTGAATATCCGTTAACGGAAATACATGGTCGATAATGAAAATTCAATTCCGATAATGAAAAATGTTTTCCGTTCACGAAAAACATTTTTCATTATCGGAATTGAATTTTCATTATCGGTTGTCGAATTTGTAAGAATTCAAATTTCTACGGAGACAGTAAACCGAAGTCTCATTAACGAAAAATAAATCTTTATTAAAGGAAATGGGAAGAATAACAAGTGTGTTGCGAGTTAATGGAAATTGACTTACTGTGAACGAAAAATCATTTTTCGTTAATGGTAAATTAAAGTTCGCTAATGAAAAATACTAGTTTCGATAATGGAAAATACTAGTTTCGATAATGAAAAATGCTAGTTTCGATAATCGAAAATACTAGTTTCGATAGTGAAAACTACTAGCATAGATAATGAAAAATACTAGTTTTGATAATGAAAAATATTAGTTTCGATAATGAAAAATACTAGTTTCGATAATGGAAAATCATTTTTCGTTAACGGAAATTGAATTTCCGTTAACGGATATTTAATTTTTGTTAACGGAAAATTATTTTCATGTGATTGAATAATATATTTGTTCCTGTTTGACATGATGTTTCAATAAATTTATTTTACATTATCTGAATTTTCTTTAACAACAAATGAATTTCCATGATGTGAAATTACGATTACTTGTCGATAATGAAAAATGTTTTTCGTGAACAGAAAACATTTTTCATTATCGTAATTTAATTTTCAGTATCGACCAAGTATTTCCGTTAACGGATATTCAGGCCGATAATGAAAATAAAAATGTGATAATGAAAAATGTTTAATAAAAAATCTGTTGGCGTGCCATAGAAAAGTGTCTGTCATCGCACTTTTTGTGGATCATCCTGTATGGTGTTTACGAAGTTTATCTTAAACATGAATAGTACAGGAGATTTCGCGTTAAACCGTGTTAAGCTCTTAAAAAAATCTTAACACTAATAAGAATTTTATTTACGTATATTCAGATTAAATGATAAAAACTTGGCCTACTTGCAGTTGTCCATAAAATAAAAATTCTACATTTTTTGTGTAAAGTTCTGTTGTCATACTAAATTAACATTTGTTTAAGAGAAGCAAAGTCAGTGAACCTTTACAATAAGATTATTGTAGATATGTATTATTCTTATAAATTCATAAAAAATTATCATAAAGATTAGTATGTATACAAATTTTTTTTAACATTTCTATTTAATGCTTAACTAAACATTTGTATCTTATTCAATATAGTATTCAATATATTATTTAAATAAGTTACGATTTATTTAAAATCTAGAAGAAATTTCTCGTAGATTTCATAGGCTTCATTTCTCATGCCGTCCACAGTGTATGTGCTGGGGTATTTCTGTTACAAGAAGAAGAAAGAAATGCGTTTATAAAATATAGTTTCCAAAAATCTGATAGTAGCAACAATTGTTACATTGTGTTACAAACTATCCACTTAGGATATAAAAATAACCATTTATAAACAATGCAGTATTACAAACTCAATATTTTTGTGTATAAAAATGTTAATTTCTCCGGGTAGTGCCAAAGAATAAAATGAAGTAAAAAAATATATATATTCACATAAAAACAAAAATAAAACTATGCGCCTAATTCTCAAGCCTTGTAAACACAACAATGTTGCAAATAAAATAGTTAGCCTACAGTGGAAGCGATGTAAGCATAATTAGCAATGAACTATAGCAAATTAAAGAAAATAAACGTTATTAAAAATGTCTAAGAATGCTACAAATGAAATCTGCATTGTTAGATCTAAGTGTAACAAAAATATAGTATAGACGAAAAAAAAATGTGTTATCAGAGCTGTAGTAACTGCGGAAAATGTGAAGCCATTAATTGTTGAAAAGAATCTTATTTGTTTGTTTACTTATCAACATAAAACATAAATAAACAAAAATGAAACAAAACAAGGTTCTATTGGAGACCAGCAGTCGGGTACTTTGAGGCTTGAAGGAGGCAATGGGTAACGTGGTAGGCTTTTGGTAACAATCAGTACAGAGACAATCGGTCACATAATCGGCTCCCAGAAATGTAAATAAGACAAAGGGGGACGAGTGTTACGTTGACGTAGCACATGGGTGACACGCGCGACTGTGTCACAAGGGTCACGTGGTTCAAGGGCAGGCAGATTGGGAAAATATGCAACTTATTCAGGAGGGGTTTAAGTCTATTTTAACTGCAATTCTGTTTGTTTTAGTGCTGCCATGGTAACTTCGTGAGCTGCTGCTTCACGTAAATGGAAACAGAATGTTAGGTTTGGAAACCAAAACATCTCAGGGTGAAAATAATCTGTTTTAGTCGCCATGTTTTCTGTTTAGTTGCCATGGCGACTCTGTGAGCTTATGCTTCACATGATGGGTGCAGGTAGGATGGTTTTGGATGCAAAAGTGCTATCAAGGAAGGACTTAGTCTTTTTCAGTCGCCATGTTTGTTTGTTTATTTACCATGGTGACTCCGTGAGCTGCTGCTTCACGTAGTTGTAAATGGGAACTGAAGGGATGGGTTGGAAAGCAAAGAGTATGAAGGTAGATCTAGGCCTATTTCAGCCGCCAAGTTGTTAGTTGTTTTCTTCCGATGGCGACCTCGTGAGATGCTGCTCGTCTCCGTCAGGCTCTCGGTAAATGAAAAAGGTGAGATCATGCACTACAGCAGACAAAAGCGGAAATGAATGACTGAACAATCGGAAATAAACGAAAACAAATGTAAACGAAAACGGAAAGAAAACAAAGGGCACTACCCAAGATGGCCACCATACGCCTTCAGCAAATCAAACACGTGACCCAGGAGTTGCCTCCTGATTGGCCGGTGCTGATTAGTGAAAGTCGAATGGGGGTATTACCATTGTTGGCAAGCCACAGTGCAAATATATCTCTGCATATAACGCTTATATTTGTGCGTAAACAACGTGTGGGAATCATTATGGAACTAGCTATGATTTCCAACTTACACTACGATTTGTCTTAAATATATAGGCTACTGACACATCTTAAATGCTCTGTCACGCCGAAAAAGTTTAAATATCAAAATGTAACTTTTTGAAATTTTTTTGGGGGGGACTTAATGTAAGACATGGAAATGGTTTCCTAGAGAGCAAAATTCTTTAACGATTAAATGTGCAAACTTAAAGTACGTACCTAATTTTTCTTGAAGGATTAAAAATGTTTATATATTTTTGACAATTTTCGACTACTTTCGTATTTTTGGGACCTTTATTTCCAATAAGAAAGTGAATGTGAAAGTAGTACGTCGTAAACACCCAAAGCAGAATATTTGCTCCAATGAAAAATGTACGAACGACTTACTAGGCATAATTTTGTGTTTTGAGTTATAAGCGAATGACTCATGTTTGGGAATTAAAACCTTAAAGGTAGAACATCTGTGGTAAAAGACAATGGTACTATGGAAGGTGTGTGTGCGTGTGTTACGTGCGTTCGAATATTTGCACTGAGGTTCGCTGGGTTAGTCGGAATTAGGTAAGGAGAGCCACACATACTTCCTCCATCCTCTTACGTGCCTCATCAGCCTGCAAAGAAAGAGAAAAAAAAGAAAACAATGTAGTGGCGTAATATTGGACAATATGTTTTAAAGCTTAAAAATAATATAATACGGGAATGTGGCAAATGGCGTGGTTCGAATCCGACAAGTTGATCATCGTGATTGTTTACCTCGTTTCTGGGAGGGGGTGGTGCAGGCTGCAACAACCAATCACATTGCAAGATGTTAACGAACTGAAGTGGGTATGCAGGCGATTTACACGTCTAGAATGTCTGCAGGCGCCATTGGATTTAGCACGTAGCCTACTTATAATGCACAACTTAATTAAAAAAATAAAGCTATTTTCACTCGTACATTGCATTAAAGGTAGTTTAATAACTTTTTGAATTTTTAGGATGTTATATTTTGGTCATTTAGGATAAACCGTTTATCATTTTAGGAAAAAATAAATAAAACGTACATAGGTTCAGATATTGCTTAACAAACATAATATATTTTTTTTTGTAAAGTGCTAAACACTCTGTCCTAAAATAGAAAAATACAATGTCTGAATAATTCAGGAGTTATTCAAACAGCATATTACACGGTATCTAGTGACAAGAAATGGTATTAAAATAGGAATGTCGAATTATTTCTTAATATTGTACAAAACCCAGTATGAAACATTTTTGTACCGTTCGTATTGAAAACGGCCTATTACTAAAATATGCAAATTAAATAGCCTGTATTGCCTTTTAAGATCTACAATCGAAAATGAAATCAACACTGGAGACTTGTCCTGGTGAGAATATATGATACACAAACCTACAGAAAGAAACTCCAACTGTTCAGAATAGGACTCTAGTGTACCTTAATTCTCACAAGGCCATTCTTTTATGCTGACTTTCTTCTTTGAGGACGCTTTATCTTCTCATTTATTGTTTACTAAGATGTGAAAGTTAAAAGATAAGTTCTTTTGCTTGGAGCAAAGAAGTCAGCCTGATATGACTGTCATTTGTCTTATTTTTTAAACGAGCCTTGCAGACATCCTACTAAACCCTCACGACGTCATTTAAGACCGCACCTTGGGCGCTTCCTGTTCCTCCTCCTCGTCTTCTGTCTCTTCCTCTTCTTCTGATTCGCTATTGTGGAAACAAAAAGATCATCTGTCTCTAGCGAATCATCGAGAAGAAAGAAATATGGACTCTTCTGGAATTACTTATAAGAAGAGATTCCAAATGAAAGAGATTTAGAAAGAGAGAGAGAGAAAATTTAGAAGAGCTAGAAGAAATGCAGAAGATATTCAGAAGACATTTTAAAAGAGTTTCTAAGAGAAAGTGACATAAGAGGAAGAACGGAAGAAATAATAGAAGTTGGTTCAGCACTATTGAACTAATAGAACGTATCACGAAATAAATGAAATAAATAAAACGCATATATGATTTGATTTGTTTTGAATAACCAGCTTAAAATATTTTGTGCATTTTAAACATAACTAGTAGTTTAGTGAATAGTAAACCTCGCTCGCATTTCCATCCCTCCCCTCAACCATTCAGAAGGGTTGCACTTAATTTGAACTGGATGAAGAACAATTAATTCTAATGTTATTAATTAACATTTAATTTATGTGGTTTCAGTATGCATGGTTTAGAAGTTATAAGCCAAAAAAAAGTTTTTCAACGCCATTTTCTGACACCGTCTTTGGCTTACACAAACTTGAATATGTTGGTTCTTAATGGAATTTTAATTGGAAATCATTCACAGCTGGATTGTTTTAAATCTGGTAAACGGTTTACAAGTTCCAAGCAAAAACAGTCTTTGGATGACGTTTTTGTCGCCATCTTGGATTTTCACTCAAATTAAATAGGACATTTCGGATTGATATTCCCAACCGGTTTGTGTTCGATCGATGAACCGTTTATAAGTTACTAACGAAAAAAGTTTTTTGAACAGTACTTTAGTCCGCCGTTTTACATTTTCAAAATTTGAATTGGCCGCGATTGACGATAAGTTAATTTTAAATAATATTCGTAACTGATTTGTGCTCAATTTACGATAAACGGTTTGTAAAAACTGAAAACGGGTTTTTTTTAATGGACGCCATTAAGGGGTCGTCATACTTCGAGTCTTGAGAACTGAACCTCAATATGGAGGAGTTTGGTGGATACTGGGTAAAATTACGGTAATTTGGGTTTCAGAGTGAACTCAATTGTGGCCAAGTAGTCAGACTGACATTGATTGTTAGTTCTCTGCTGAAAGCAACCCCTAACATATAAAGCAACTTCCCGGCAATGCCTCGTTTTATATTTGGCGAGTTATTGTTCCGTTAAGCGTATGAGTAACGATCCGATACATGTCAGGATAGGAAAACAACCAAATAACATTATGGATCAAAATCGTTCATTGCACTACAAAGTATCATTGGTAGACGAAAGCACCGACAAACACTAATTCACACGAAAAGGCTTAATATTAAAAATAAAACTTTCCATGACAATAAAGTTTTATTATTATTTCACAAATTTAAAAAAAAAAGCTTGTTGGTTACACTATGAGTTTTGAAAGAGTTCCACTATGAAGAAGGATTATTAGGAGGGTGCCAGCATGTGACATAATTTACCAACTTGCGTCGGCTTACAAATTTTCGTCCTGCAAACTTCATCCAGCTTATACGGAATTTTAAAATGTTCGATTTCCATGTGATGGCAGTTCAGTCGACAAATCCAGACTGTTTACAGACATTTATAAGAAGAGTCTGATACTGGACAAACGCTACAGCAGCCTACATCGGATAGAAAATTTTAACAGATAATTTATGGCTTCAGCGCAAAAACTAACTAATCGAACGATTGCGACTTAAAACCAAAACATTCAGGAGATTCCTCCCCCTCCCCCAACACATAAGGTTATCTCGGGACGGACGGAGAGGGACAATTTTGCTAGGAAATACCTATGATGGTAAATTAAACAGTACCACACCTTCATAAAGCGTTTGCTACCTGGCTGGAACATAATTTTCTTTTCAAACCAAATAACAATAAACAACAAACATGCCAAATCAATGCAGATTAGACTGATGACTGTGCAAAGCCAATGCTTGCAAAGCATCCCCACCCCAATTCCCGAAACAGATCAGTACTGCCAATGGTCAAGTCGAGTCTTGGAGCTGTTAACAGAAAAAGCCGGAAACAATGTGCTCCGGAAAAGAGTTCCAAGGACAAACAGTCCTTTCTGTGAAGAAGAATTGTCGGCAGTTAAGTTTAGAAACAAAACCCTGCAATTTAAAAAGCTGTGGCCCCGGTTGCAGTTGAAATTGCGGGTAAAAAAAAAAAGAAGGGTTAATAGAGAGGGAGCATGACAATATCTGATATATCTGATAGGTACGGATAAGATCACCCCTGTTAAACCTGTCACGAAGGGAGGGAATACTAAGCTGTTTGAGTCGTTCATTGTACGGAAGGTGACGAATTGGTGAACACCATTTCGTTAACTTATGTTTACAATTTTCAAATTTATCAAAGTAAGTAGCGTAAAAACGTCTGCTAACTTCGAGCAGTGATCAAGAACGGGTCTCACAATAGTCTTGTACGTCTAAACCATGGTAATTACCTTTCGTTTTTTTTAAAGTGACAAAGTGGAAGTGGTTTTTTTTTATCATGATGATCTCAGTAAAACATTCCACTGGTGAATCAGTTTGCGTTTGCTTTTTTTTTGTGTGGAGGAAGGGGGGGGGGAAGGAGTTCTTCCCCCTAACGATGCCATTAGTATTGCTTAAAGGTAAGTAAAGACAGGGCCGAGTCCTCAAAGGTCGATGTGTTCCGTCCGGCGTAAAATACCTTTGTAATTTACGTAAATAAAACAATATTGGCAAAACAATAAGGCTAAGACAAGCCAAAATCAGTCAAAAAAAAAGGACAAAAAAAAAAAAACAATAGGATTCAGAAAGCACTTTTTGGGCACCAGCTTTTGAAAGTTGTTTCTTCAAATTACAATCGTCTGTATGATGATGCCGTTAAAAATATGTTGAAAAATTTGTTAAGAGTCTGAAAATTTTAAGTTGCGTGGTGCAGGAATAATCAAGCTGTAGTTGACCCCATGCGTTTTTGGCTGCCATTGAACGTATAGCTTTCACAGCAACCAATGTTCAAAACGATAAATTCAACTCACAACCTATTTCTATAAATCACGTAAACCCTCCCAAATAATTATAATTAAAAACGCCGCTACCCAATCTCGCATATTCACTAAATAATAATAATAGGTTAATAATATTAAGTTTATTCCCAGAAGGCAAAAGGACTGATAGTTCTTATATTTCTTAAAGGTTGATGTTTCTTATATGTGTAAATTAAAAAAAGTGAGAAAAGCAATGTATATATAAGCCATATGGTTTTTTTACTAAATTTCCATAATGTGACAGATGCCCACGATGACGCATAAGCTTGTGTGTGGTGTGTGGCTATAGGTGCAAATATCAGTATAAAACAGTTCAGAAAATCAAAATAAGTATACATCAAACAACACAATTTTAGTATTAGCTTTTTCATGATATCTTCTTCATGGTTTGTAACATTGGCTAAGTACCGAAATTAACGTATGAAAACAATAATAAAATGTATAATAATGCACGTAGAGTGAAGGGATCCGTTGTTATTAGCCATTTAAAAAATTTGTTTGTTTAAATTCACCAATTTTGTCAAAATTCCAAAACGTATCAGGCATCTTTCCGTAAAGTTTCCGCAGGCAACAATATGTGAACAAAGCACTTAACTGTTTTTAGTCATAATGTTTGTTTAGTGTTATATTTTTTTTATCTTTATCCTTTAATTTTTAATAATTTTGAAATCGAAGTAATTTTTTGTGAAAGAAACGTATTCATACAGTTGTTTTATTTGTAATAGTGCCATATGTTTGATCAGCATTTTTGCAGATTTACAAGACCTATTTGCGAAAAGTATCTATACTATTTTATTTTGTATCTGTTGTAGTCTACTTATTCAGATTTGTTTGCAAGGCCGTAAATTTTAGTGATGAAATAATTAAAAATTGTTTTCACCCGTGATTCGTATATAGTGACTTTATTTTGTTTATTTAAAGCATTTCTGACATGATAAAGTTTAGGAAGTAATTAATTGATTAATATGAATTTTGAATTTCATTTATCGTCTAAAATACACCTAAATATTTTATATTGTTTACTTGTATTTCCGTACATGATTTTTTTTGCAGTTCTCATAGTTACCATCATCGCAGTGTAGCTAAATAGCAATACCTAGTTTATCTCTTTAACACGAATTGCATAAAACAAAGAAATATCAATAAACTAAATACCTTATCCTGCTTACTTGTTTTTGGTTTACAATCAACAACTGTGACTTTATTAAAAATTTTACCAAAAATTATACCAAAGTTAAGGTTTTCTTTAAGCTGTTCGCGAAACGATTTACAATTATATTCACAAGTAGCTCAAAATCTACATTTTCACTAACGCAAACCCACAAAACAACCTAAAGAGGTGATATCATACAAAACCCCCATAAGGGCAAAGGGGCCCATCCAATTTTCGCCATAGAAAGTAATGATATCAGAGCCAAAATGGCTGCCACCAAGTTTTCCGCCCCAACCCTGATCACTCAATCTTAACTAACACCTCGGTGATTGTCAGTTAAGCTTTAGTGATAACGGTTCAAACCACAAGGTAGCAGCCAGTTTGGTCTGATATCATTACTTTGTATAGCAAAAACTGGATGGGTCCCTAAAGTCTCTATGGGGTTTTTGTATGATCTCTTTTGTACGAATTAATTATCTTAATTTTTGTTATTTCTTTATTTGTGTAAACCTCATTATTTTGGCACAGTCTTGGATGGAATTTAAAGCCTGTTGGAGTTTTTCCACTAAAACATGAGTGTTTGTGCCATATGTTAAACGTAAAATTTCGTCTGCAAAAATAGTGAGATCGAGTACTTTATCTTCGTTTAGATCGTTTAAGGCAAATAAAAAAAAACTTTATTGTACAGGAGAGCCCGCGTCTCCAAATATCGTGCGCGTCATTTTTTTTATGACTTTACTTCGCCTTCGAAACAAACGGTGCACGAGATCTACCACAATTTAGCATAATATGTAACATGCAGAATGGCAGATGGCAGTTCTACTCTCTCTGTTCCCTTTCCTAAGTCGATAGTTGACTTTACCAAAGGCTAAAAACAACTATGACCTCGTTAAACTATGACCTATCCCCCCAACAAACTTTCTCTCCTATACAAGCTAATTTTAAGTATAAAAAATAAAAGTAAAATCCGCCCGCCCGCATGTTGCTTTTGAGTGATAAACTCCTGTAAAACAAGGCACTTTTTTTTGCCTTTATATGAAGAACTAATAAAAGAGGCTCCGATACTGAACCCTGTGGCATGGCACGATGGTTCAAATCAAAAGCACTCACTGTTTCTTCTAATTTTACACGTTGAAATTTATCGTCCAAATAACTCCGCAAAATGTCTCAACATTTATTACATATGCCGTACTTCTTTAAGTTCTCAATTAAGGTAGTCCTGTTAATGGTATCAAAAGACTTCTGCAAGCAAAGAGTGAACCAATGTAATCTCCCTTGTTTAATGCATTTGTACTCTCTTCATTAACATTTTTGTGCACATCAATCGTTCCATTCCTTTTTTGTTTTTTGGAAACCAATATTTGGAAACATATATATTTAAAAGCCATTAATAAGCCATGAATAGCTCTCTCTCAAATTTACTAGTTTTCTGATTACCGCCATTTTAGATCCAACATGCTTCCGGTTGTTACTTTCTTTGATGTCATCAACCTAACAAATTTCTATATTAAACCGTGTCAGGCTGACAATTTAACTGGCAGGTTTTAAAATTTAATTCATACCATATGGATCCTAGGTAGAATTTTAGAAACTGTGACTAATTCCTTGACCACATTTCGGGTGTGAAATCGCTTGCCAGTCACGTTGCTAATTAGCGCCATGTTGTTTCAGCATACTTCCGGATTTTTTTTTTTTGGCGACCATTTTGACATCTTCTTTAACGATTCTCATTGTAAAGCCACGAGCCATATGAAATGCCACGTGCAAAACTAATTCTTTCCTCGTGTTTCCTATTTAGAATTCTTGTAACTAAATCCAAAACGGTTGGGATTCCACGCTCGTCAGTCAAGTTACTAATTGCCACCATCTTCATACAATGTACTTCCGGTTCTTTGTTTTGAAGATCATTTTCGTAATCAGCTTTCAACATTCGAAATCGCAGTAAGACTATTAATGAAAAATTAATTTAGTTAGAATTTAAATTTTGTGACTAAATCCATAATTACTGTATTGCCACGCACCTAAGTAAACTCATGGACTGTTGAATACTCATTGCTGATAAGGTCGCCCCAGTCAAATTTTAGCAGATAGCGCATTTTTGCTTCACAAGAATTCATCAAGGAGACTGATAAATCCCCGATACTTTTTCAAATATGGAGATAACACAAAACCTGCATAGTTTAGGTGAAAAAAAAAGTGTGCCTGGAAAAAAATTCTCACCTAACGGGCACAATATTCGGTATAAACCTCCACAAATGTCATTGAATCAGCATACATGTGATAAATCACTAGCCGTTTTCCATTTTCCCTTCACCAGTACAAACTGTCAGTGACAATATTTTATGTTTTTTTGGTTTTGTTTTTCACATTTCTCTTATGCTCCATCTGGATAAAATAAATAAATAAATGAGCATTACAGCTAAAATACTGACTGTTAGGCCGTAGAATTCTGGATTCAGTGCCGCGAACCATTCGCTTCTAGCTAGTAAAGTTGTCGAGATTTACCATTTGAGTAACCAACTTCGTTTTAAAGTTGGGTACAACTTTCCATTTCCACTTCCCTTTCCATTTTGCGAGTGGCCGACATCATTGCTGGCAACCCAACCGACAGTGCTCCGTTAACGCTGACTTACGCTGCCATGTCGTACTGCAGTAGTTTTTTTAAAAACACATTCGGGTTGTTCTTTTAGATACCACTTCACTTTAAGTTTAATTTTTTTAAACCACGGTTAAATTTAGTGTTAGGTAATACGTTATGCATGTTTTAAAATTTTCGCTTTCATAAATTTCATAACGTTTTACCAATTTTGGGACGCCACACCCCTCATTCACATCGTTTAACTGCGCCATTTGGTTTTTCGTCACTTTCTGTTTTTTATTTGATTAAACATTTTATAAAGTATTTTTGTTAGTTTTAAAATTAAACCTACAATCCATGTAAAATGAAAGAGGTTCAAAGCTGAGTCTTGGTTTTATAGCTGAAAATTATGAAGGACTAACTTATCTATAACGTCTGGGGTTCCATTAGTGTTGCCTGATAGAAAGTTTTATTCTTGAAAAATTACACAGAATTTGTTTGATATCAGTCCACAAAAACAACCACAATTCGGTATATTATTGCTACAAGTATTTTTCGATTTCCAAAATAAGTATTACGTAACGAATTCCATTTAGTGGGTTTGACTTCGAAATTAAAAGAATCAGTCCAGTTTACTTGTATTATTCTTTGTGTTATTTTAACTTTTTTCTCTTATTTCAATATTTCTTCCTAAAAACTTAAAAAAATAATGCAGATATCAATAAATTCTTGTCTGTCTGGCAACATTGGACCCTGGCTGCGAGTATATTGTCTTATTCCTGTTTTCTGATTCAGATTTCATTTTATCATTACATAAAACATTTTACGTCATAATCAGCTGAAGCAATATGTGCCAACTAATTTATTTCTCCGTGTACCAAATCTTAAATTGCCGTAACTAAACCCGCAGTGTCGGGAATTCCACACTTGCTAATCAAGCCACTTAATTTCCGCCATATTGTTTTACGACATTTCCGGTTTGTTTGTTTGTTTTAGATGGCATCTCGTCAAGTCTCGTTTGTACGCGAGACTGGCGGTTCTCACGATTTCACTGGCCAAATAGGGCTTCCTCACGACAGACGAGCCGATTATTTTTGGTCGAACTTCTTCGTCTTTCTCTGTAAGCTATTTCCGTCTTGAAAGTTCGAGAACAATTTTCTTTCTTTTCTTTTAACTGCGTTGCCCCGAAATAGGTCATGGGCCAAAGGAAATGCGGAAAGATAGAAAATTGTGGTGGAGAAATATAGATCGAAATAACGCGTGTCATTTTTAATGTGCTGGAATTTTTTGGTACCGTTACTTTGAAGCGTTTTACAGTGCAAACAAATTGCTGCTTTAAAAGTATAAGGGACAGCGTTTTTTCTAACTTACGACCAAAGCAAGAAAAGTTTCGTGCATTGCTTGACTACTGTAGGAATTAGATTTTTCGTGTTGTGAAGCTGTACTAGGAGGAATTCAAGAGTATTGGTTTGTGCCAAAGAAGATTGACCTTTGCACGAAATGGGAGAAAAGAATGGTGTGTAGTTAGTTTATAAAGTAAATTGCATTAATCGTTCCAGGGCATTAACATTAACCCCCTGCCCCTCGTGCTTAAAAATCTTTGTTAGGTCTTTTATTCAAGATACGTATTCCAGTAGTTTAAACCAAACCACTCTACTTGCATCAACTTGTAAATTCTAAAAATAGAACCTATCGTCAACCCCCCCCCCCACCTCCATTATTTTGTTCCTAACCTGCCCTCGTTGTACTTAACTTCATTATTTTAAATTTTATATACGAATTTAGTATTTATGGTTTAGTATTTATTTTTGTTCGCTGAAGACAAAAGGAACAAAATAACTTGTTAACTTTTCAGTTTTCTGATGAATTTTTTATTTTACTACGATTTTTTTCACTAATTTTTTTGTGAGTGTCTGCACATGTTTGTGGGTGTGGCGTTTTCTGTTACTCTGTTGAGAAATTAAATCAAAAACAACAAAAACGAGAAAATTGCGTGGACGAGATGTACTCGAAATTAAACTAAAACATGTAAATTGAATAACAGAAGGTTTTAAGGATAAATGTAATTTTCCTTCATTTTTGTCTTTGAGTAATTAAAAACTAACGCACTGAAAACTGTACTGAATGTAAAAACAAAAAGAAAAAAGTCGCACAGACAGGATTTACGGATTTCAAATTCCGTTAAAAATAGCTTTTAACTCTAGAAGCATGCTTCTGCATATAAAGAGTGTCAATCTGCTGGCAAGGAACACTTAATCCGTGGATAATCCAACGATAGCAGAAGAAAGTGAACTCCCGTATAAATCCAGTGAATTTTCGGTGCATTTTTTTTCACTTTTTTAACCAGTTCAGTAATACTGAACGTCGACGGACGAACAATTGCAGGATTCGAACCACATGGTTGTTAAGTATATTCCACACGCACACACGGAAATTTTGGGGATTTTGGGGGATTAAATATCGTACTTCTACTTACATCAGACATTTTGGCGGGAGTTTAGGTTCCCGAAGGAAACAACAACAAGCAGCAAAGAACGACGGGCCGAACGCGTGCGGCTCCTGCTACAACGGGAAACGCTCTGGCCAAGAACACAGGATGCGTTCCGACACCTTAATTTAGAGCATGCGCGCGCCCCCTGTTGTGGGTCTTAGGAGTCGCTACTTCTTTTTTTTTCTGTTTTTCTATCACGTCTTTTTTTTAGTCGTTTAGTGACGTAATTTAGTTCTGGCTTTAGCAGCAGTGAAAGAAATTTAAAGGACTCCTTAACCATTTCCACTTTTAAACACCTTCTAGCACTTTTTTTTACATTCGACCTACATTATTTTATTGAAAATTTAAAATTCATTAAGCAATACTGTATTTTCTACTTTTCATTTCAACTTATCTGTCGCTGGAAAACGCCCAAGATCTCTTTTTTTTTTATTTAATAGACACACACCCAACTTTCCTTCCTCAGTCTTTCGACTTTTCAACAAGTATTTTTTTGTTTGCAGATTTGATTTTTTTTTTCAGTATGTTTTTGCTACCTATCTGTTACGGCAGCAAAAAAACAGTGGTAAGGTTTGCTGTACTGTTTAGTCCACGTGAAACCTTACTGCTGTATTCAAATGTTTTACCATGTTTTACTTTTTGCATACGATAATAACCAAAGAGGGTCATTTTAATAATTTCTAATTTTGAAGATGTTACACTTTTGCCTTTTGGAATAGAATGTGGTTTGGCTCGAATGTTTATCTAATTTGTTTCGTCCAAACAATGTTTGTTACGCGGTTTCTGGCTTGGTGTTAGAAGGAAATGGATAAGGCTTGCCTGCACGACAAGTTGTTGTTGCTTGTTAGTTGGACGCAAAGCCTCATTGTGGAGTAAACCTATTTCCGTTGCCTTTTGGATTTAAATCCCAGACTGTTTTATCTGGTAACTGAACTCGCGACTTATGAGTTCAATTCCCAACTCAGGGTATCTGACGTCTAATTCAAAAAGGCAACGGAAACAGGTTTAGCCTATGTTAAATAACATTAACCAAGCCCGAGTTGCTAATTATTTGAGTGTGAGATAGTGGCACTTGAGAATGTGTACATTGATGCATGACAGGTGCATGTTCATCTATTGCGTTGTTGCCTTGGATTTGAATCTCAAACGAAAAAGACCTAAAACTATTCCTACACTTTAGATTCCTCAAAACGTCTTCGTAAGTTGTATATGTGCTTGACTTACTGTAGTAATTATAGAATTGTGCTCCTTACCATTCCTTTAGTAAATTGGTTTAAATTTTCATCAAAGCCACCTTAAACCAATATAATCTCTTTGTTACTTTAAGTAGGCTTACTTCGCAAAAACTAGCCACTGGAAAAAAACAACAACACTGTAGCTGCTTGAGATGTGATTGTTTTAGTGGTGAAATCTGCATTACAAGTGCATTTACAATCATCGTGGCTTTGTCGGTGACATTTTTTTGGGAGTTAGTTGCCTTGTTAGTTCAGTTGTGGATCAACTGATCATAACTATTTTCTGGGAAATTCCACGTTAAAAATGCGTTGCATAAGTTTTAACGTTACACATAGATGTAAAACACTTGTGCTATAGTTTGGTCCACATTATGTTTTCAGAAAACTGACTAGATGACGACTCGTTTCTTTGCACTAAAAGTGCAAAAACATGTGTATATCACATTTGTACACTCAACAAAGTTACTATTAGAGTCTAAGAATGGGATGTTTACGGATTTTTTGCACTCGTAATGGAAGAAATCGTGGCGTCATACAGTCAGTTTTCTGAAAGCATAATGTGGAACAAAGTATAGTAGGATTAGTGCAGGTATGAGACGACTCCGCGTGCAACAGCTTTCAACGAACTTGAAGCAGGAAAGAAGATGGCTTTTTCAAGCCAAGGCCGACAGGGGTAGAAATCGCAAATCTCAAGGCCTGTTGGCATGCATGCCCGAAAGTTGACGGCTTTTAGTGTTGCTTTGGTACAAAAAAAAAAAAGATTATGGCGATGTGAATCACCTGCCCTGGAACCATGAAACGAAACCCTCAGCCTCTCTCCCATACGGCCTTGTGAGAAGTGGTGGAATGTTATGAGATAGTTACAGCATGGACACTCCCACTTCCCGTGGACTTTCATACATTGATAAGCTCCTGATGATACCCAGACTAGAAGAAGTAAGCAAAATCATTTTTTAAGTCACAGACAAATAAAAGATGATTTAAAATGCGATGACATGTTGCTGTTAACAGGACTAACGTTTAAAAATCTAGAAATACGTGCATGAATTCTTCACCGTCCCTGTTGTATCATTCTGGGCGGTAAGGTAGGGAGGGAGAAGTAAATGTTTGGGGTCGACATCCTTCTCAGCTGATTAACCTTTTGAGACGAAAGATTACTCTACGAAATTCCTACAATCTTTTACATGACTGTGACACAGTCGACATAAGGACAGAGAATATTTCCAGGAAGCATGTCATTTTCAGGGATGAAATGAGGCTTGGCTTGAACCTTGGGTCCTGGGATCTCTGGGACATAAGCAGACTTGCTAACCGTACTGCAACTTTGTTCCATCACCCCCCCCCCCCCCCAAATAAAACAGACAGTTAATGGGCTTATTACCAAATTGTATAAATTTGGGACGTTTATTAAATTGACTTCATAATTTTTATAACCCAGGGGTGTTTACTTTTGTTTATTTGTTACATTAAATAATAACATGGTTTGGACTGCTCGATGGCTCAACTTCTTAAAATTACTGTGATTTTCTTAGTGCAAACTGTACAACGTCATTGTATTTATTTGAACCGTGCGACTCGACTGCATTTTAATTATTAAGTACTTACACTGTAGTATTTTAAAACCTCAAGAAAATGATCAGAACAAAATCAATGACAACATACAACGTGTCAAACATGGCTTATACTCCCGCAGCCTCTTTAAGTCTTTTCTTATATTTGTTCCCTTTTACTCTTCGAGAATGCGTCCTCTTTAATGTGTGGGTTATGTAGCTACAGCATTTTTTCGTCCTAACCGTCCACAGTATTTAATACTGTCCCTTCTTGAAAATTGTACTCAGCAGCGAAAATCAAATGAATTACTACTTCTAAGTTATTATTTTACTAGCTGTAAGGCCCGTCATGAAGACGGGCGATTTCTAGAACTGATGTTGTTTATCATTCAAGTGGACTTGTGTATTACAGTTCACAAACTTGAGTATTACCCCACACCCATCCAAATTAACATTTTTCAGTCCCACCTTTTTTGGAATAGGGGGAAGGGCGGAGTGTCCGACAGACTTCAAGTGTTTTCTTAGATTCATCACTTCAGGAACATAAAGTGATTATTTTTTTGGTTAGTTTAAAACATTACTCCACCCTTCTTCACCACCACAACCATTAAAAACATTACTCACCCTTTCTACACACCACAACCATTTATCTTTTTTTTAAATTATGACTCCCATTTTTTTGGGGAATTTCGGGTTCAGTTGTGCTGTGGTAAGGTTAAAACGGACTACGGGCATGACGTTCCGGATAAAATGTGATTTTTTTGTATGTTTAAAAATTATCCCCCCCTCCTCCCCCCAATCTTTTTTTTTTCAGTTATGAGTCTCATTTTTATTTGGAATCCAGGGTTGGAGGGCATTCAGAATTCTACTCCTTTTTTTTTTTTCTTCGATTCGTTTCTTCCGGAATGTAAGTGATTTTTTTTTTAAGTTTAAATATTAATTCACCCTTTCCCCCAACATTTTTCTTTTTTCAATTGTGAGTCCATCGTTTTTGGAATCTGGGGGTGGTGCGGTGGTCAACAACTCTATTTTCATAGATTCGTTTCTTCCGGAAAATAAGATGATTTTGTTAGTTTAAATTTCTCTCCCCCCCCCCCCCCCCCAAACCCCCTTTTTTCGGGTTATGTGTCCAATCTTTTTTTTTTTGGGGGGGGAGGCAGATTTCTGCTGCTTTCTTATTCGTTTTTTCTGGAAGGAGTTTCTTCTGGGATGCTCAATAATAATTTGACATATTAAATTAACGGTGTCAGGGGGGCAGGGGGGCCGGGGATTAGACGCAAACCAATAGAAAGAAATCAAACCACTTGGTTGCCCCGAACAGAAAAGTTACAGCTAGTAGCGTCATGCACCGCCCTGACTTTTGGAATAAGACGTAGTAGCAGTCGCGTCGTACTTGGGACGGACCCAGAGACTGCGTACTAGCACAATTCACGTTTTGCGGTGGTGGTGTTGGGTGCCGTGCTGGGGGAAAAAAAAGACGTAGTAGTCGAGTGTCGGGACCGCTGACGCTACCGCATGTCAGATTTCGGAAGCTGAACCTCACGGGGGTTCTCCCAGCTGCTTTCCCTTTTTGTCGTGGCTAGCGCATTATAGTAATAGATAGGCTGTAGGCCTAAAAACTAATGACCCAAAACTTCAGATAAGAGTGAAAAAAAAAGTTTGTCTTGGTCAGTTATACGTGTAGCTTTAATAAAAAGCCAGTTTGAGCCAGATCACAAAAATATCAATATACTTTGATTTAGACGCATGCTGGTGTGTCGCCTGCCAATTCAACGATAACATTAACGTCCGTCCTATCCAGATAAAATATATTTGAGTATAATAGACACTCTTGCATTTTTTACAGCTTGGCTGTTTTCAGGCATCTCAGGATAAATAACAATGCGACACAAAAGGATGAAACTTCGTTTGATCGGGAAACTTTGGTCACCTGACTGCATAAACGTCACTATTAACGATACAGCTTAAAGTTTTCTTGGTGAAAAGGGGGATAATAATGTGTGAATAATAATTTGCCTAATTACTAGCTACTGGCTAATTTCGCATCGCAAAAATAAATTCTTTCATGTGGCGAATAAAGCAGACATTTTACAGATAGCTATAGTTTAATTGTGGAACGTGCCTTTTATTGCTTCGGGAGTTAGGCGAAACATAAATTCAAAGTTCCCAATCAATCTCACTACTTTATGATGGCAGAGTTCCAACATTTTGTTGCCTGCTTATAGGGACCACGAACCCAAACTAGGTTATGCCCCACGACAATGAGAGGGGCAATTCAGCTAGAGAAATTCAAGCGGAACACCAAGGCTCTACAACCTTTTGAGCTTGTTGTTTGTTTTATTAGGGAGCACGAACCCAAACAGGGTTATCTGCCCCACGACGAAGAACAACAATGAACAACATATTTTCCTTACAACAGTGAAACACTAAAACCTGAGATTAGATTATTTTAATTACGAGAGCCTAATAGGTCTTCATAACCAGTAGCTCTGTCTAGAACCTACTATAATAAACTAGCACCAAACACGAAAGCACTAAGCAACCCTACCGGGAAACTGCCATCTTCGCTCTAACTGCGCCCCAATAACCCCACCAAAACTACACGCGACGCCCCACCTGGCCTACTACAGGGCAAACCTACCAATCGCCTTACCAAAGACCAAAACACCACGGAGAAAACCCTGGGGCCCCCTGCATTAGGGGGGACTCCAACTTCCAGTTGCAGACCCCACCCCCTCCTCTAAGGGGAAACCACCGAAACGGCCCACGCAGCTTGAAAAGAAAATGATCTACTGACAAAGAGGAGCTCGAGTAGCACCAACCCAGACGGAAGGTATGTGCCCTCAGAAGACAGTGCCCTGTTCTGAGCCTCGACGAAAGCCCAGCGTCCCTTCTGGAAATAAGTCACAGTGCCTGGGGTGCAAACCGTTGGATGAATGACATAAAGCCTCTTCCCAGTACTTGCAGACGACCACTCTACCTGCCACTAATCCACAAGAAGAAAACAAGATCCCCACTGATCGCCAGACACAAGAGGGAACTACCGCATTCCATTGAAATTCTACCTCCAGTCTAGCCAAACCATCAGCTACTTCATTACTGAACACCTCCTTTGGCCCCGGCACCCACCGCACAGAGACAGTGGTTTCCGCTTGTATCACGCCAAACAACTTCCTGCTGATCTCTATTGCCAGCGGGTGAGTCACACTAAGTGACTCGAATTACTGCTGGAGAAACAGAATGCTGGCGGCTGAGTCCATGGAAATACAAAAATGTGGCAACTGAAGATCCAGACTGATGCCATGTGTTATGAATATTGCTGCCAGTTCCCCTAAAAAAAACTGACGGAAGATTCAGCAAATAATACAAGATTTCTAACCGCAGCCCCGAGATGAAAATACCTATCCCCCCTTTCCAGGACTCGCGGAAAAAGAGAGTGTAACAAAAGATATTTACCACCCTTACCCCCTGGACTGACACATAGTCATGGCATACCAGAACCGCTGCAAGGACCACACTCCAGACCAAAGGCAATGGGGCTTGACGAAAAACAGAGCTGGAAACTGCCCAAACCAATCCCTACACAAAAGAGATGCACCCAACCCAGGGGAGCCGAATGACTTCTGTGTCTGGGGTCCCAAAACTCTAGTCAATTAGTCAACTCGCACGGTGGCCACGCCGCAGCCACCACCCAGAGACAAAGGGCTGAAAAGAAGCGCACCTTCCCAGATATGTACTGGGAATTCTCCAGCCTCAAATAAAAGCGCAGGGATAGGAGTCAATGGCAGACATCTCGCAACAACCTTTAAGCACTCATTCAGTGCCACTTGCACTCCACGGGTCGCACGGCAAAAGTACACCAAGAAGGGCAACCGGAAGTCAACACAGGACCTAACACAGATCCGATAAAAGGATGTGACCACGGAATGTCGAGTTAGGAGCCAGTTCGATGCAGAGTTTTCAGAACTTGCAACCTAGAGGAAACACATTCCTTGACAGCTGTAACCTCATTCACCCAAGACAATACGGGATCTAGCCTGTTCCCTAGATACTGACCACTAGTCAAGGAGCTCACCACTGAGAGAATACTAAGAGAGACGCCGATATAGATGGCCTCTTCGAGAACACCATCAACTCCGTCTTGTTGAAAGAAAGGGACAGCCTCCTAATCACCAGCAGCTGCTCGCCCAGCAGTTGCGCTCGCCCAGTGCAACGACAGCTTGCATAGTGACGAACAGAGAACCCAAGTCCTCTCCCACCACCCACAAGGCACTCGTTCGGTGGACTTCTCGACAAAGACTAAAACACACGTATAGTACTACGTACTAGTTAGCGCCCCCACATTATAATTATTAATCATACTCGGTGATAGCTGAGTTTTGCTCCCTCCAGCAAAACTAAAAAAATTAATATCGCCGTCCCTATTCAATATTTTTGGACCAAACTTGGCCAGACAGTAGATAATTATGGAAGCCAATTTATGCCAAAATTTTGCAATTCTGTGCTAGAGCAAAAGTAGGAAGCCACACGAAAATTTGAAAACTGTTCACTTCTTGTTGTTCTTCTTCTTGTTGTTTTGCCACCGTTTCAGTAAAAACTGCTGTACTACCTAAAATCTGTAACATGATCTACGCCAGAAATTTCCTTGGCCTTCATCCTCAAAGAGACCACTTTTTTGGTTGGTCGAGCCATTACGGAGTTACGGGATTGGTTTTATTTGAGGCCCTGGCCTATCGCCATGCATCTTCCCTAAAAGAAACGACATGGGACCTTGAACGATGAGTTTTATTGTTTTACATTGTTTTAGTAATGGGAAAATACGATATGAGGACAAACAGACACTTTCCCCTAGACAGTCTTGCAGAAAGTCGCATGAAATCATGCAGAGCAGTAAACCCTCAAGTAAACCTACCCTCGTTTCAGGAGTGGGCTAATGACAAATTAGCAACTTCATTCAAGTAAACCTCCCAAGTAAACCTTCCACCCCACTCAAGTAAACCTACCTCACTGACAAGGTTTACTTGCGTGGGAGGTTTACTTGCATTGAAGGTTTACTTGAGTGGGATGTTTACTTGAGTGGGAGGTTTACTTCAGTGGGAGTTTTCCTTGAGTGGGATTTCCTGTAAACCGGAAGTGCGACCACAGCCAAGATGGCGGCGCCCATGCGAACCAGAAGTAACATCATCCACTTCGGCGATCCCGTTTGCGTCAATCTGGAGGAGGGTGGGAAGAGGCTTTTTCAGTTCTTTTGATAGCTCCCAGCGGTTCCAGTGCGAACCGGAAGTGACCTCATAGTCAAGATTGCTGCGCCCATGCGAACTGGAAGTGACGTCATTTTTCCAAGATGGAGGCACCCGTGCAAACTGGAAGTGACATCATTTTTCCAAAGGGTCGTGCAATGCTTCATGAGCTATCGCATTGTGAGAACTCTAGAATGCAACGAAGCATGAAAATGAAGAATTAACAACATGGTGGGTCCATCAAACGGGGGGTCTCAAGACTAGAAGTTCGTGCATATGCTCTTTGAGCTTTCACATTATGATATGTCTGTAATGCACTCGAGTGCTTCAAAGCGTGAAAATGACGAATTATCAACATAATTGGAGGGTCCCAAAATCGGGGGGTCGTACAAATGCTCTTTGTGCTTTCACATTGTGATAACTTAAAAAGGCTCTCGAGTGCTTCTTAGTGTAAAAATTACGAATTAATCAACATTTTGGGGGTCTCAAAACTAGAGGGGTCGTGAAAATGCTCTTTGAGCTTTTATATTGTGATAATGCCGAATCGTTAGCTGCATTCCTGAACCAACGAAATTCAGGTGATGAAATGGAATTAGCTAGAGGGTCTCAGGAGTGCAAATGCTCTATGAGCTTTCACATTATGTTAAT
>JAHWFP010068097.1:0-18485 GCA_023313725.1 Lithobius niger | reverse complement strand
TTAGCTGCACTCCTGAAAATGATGAATTAGGTTCATTAGAGTGACTTAGGGCGCAATTGGTTTATGAGCTTTCGCGTTATGTGAATGACTAATTGTTAGCTTCACTCCTGAAAATGACGAATTAGCAACATTACAGGGGACTCAGGGTTCAAATGCTACATGAGCTTTCATATTGTGAGAACGTCGAATTGTTAGCTGCACTCCTTAGGGCTTCGGGCAGATAACCAGGAGTGGTTAACGCTCGTTAAACCCTTTGGAACCTTTTGATTGCAGCTTAAATTGAAGAATTAGAGGGTTCTCCATGGTGCAAATGCGTTACGAGCTTTCACGTTGTGAGCATGACGAATTATTAGCTGCACTCCTGCAAATGACGAATTATCAACATTTGAGGGGCTCGTGGGAGAAAATGCTTTATGAGTGTGAATAATGAATTGTTGCGGCACTTTTGCTGCACTTTGGATGCACTTTAGCTGCAACCAATTGTTAGCAACATTTGATCTCAGGTGCGGAACTGCTAATTTCATTTTATCTCATTTCATTTCATTTCATTCCATTTCATTTCATCTCATTACAGTGTGTACAGTGTGGTGTTGGGGAGAGCAGTGGTGCGCATTTAATAATAATATAATATTGGTAATTTTCCACACTTTGTGGACGGCTGCCGGAAGGGTGGTGAGCCACTAACACCGGGCCGATGGGACGAGATGAGATCAAAAATAAATTTTAAGGGCGTTTCAGAAAGGTTTCCAAGGGCTGTGTCGTCAGCATTCTACGGAACCCTGAAACTGTGTTCATGTCCACTGTCTCACTGCTAAGAAAATTCCGTATTGGAACTACACGGACGGAGAAAAAAATTTTCGGCACTTAAGATGGGAGCTCTGAACAGCTAGCTTCCATTGGTGTCCTCTAGTTACATAGGGATTTGGAGCGAGATCGAAAAGAGCAGGTCAACGGCCACCAGACCGCGTAAGATTTTGTATGTCAAAATAAGGTCAAATTTAATTCTGCACAGTTCCAAAGACTCCAGGCCCGTCCTCACACGACGTTCCAAGTAAATTATCTCACGACGACCAGGGATAATCTTTGTAAATTTACGCTGAACGAATTCTATTAAATCTATGTCTTAAGGAGATATGGTGACCACACCGGAGTCGCATACTCTAACAATGGACGAACGAAAGTCTTAAATGCCCAGACCAGGGTGTAAAACCTCGATTTACCATAGCCAATCGGCGAAAAGCTGTGGCGCAGACCTTATGACAGTCCTGTGTTGGTTTGAGATTATTAGAAAACCATACCCCAAATCCTTTATTTCGGATTGGCTTGCTAAGATGCAGTCCTCGAGGAAATAACTATGACAACAATTTTGGGATTCATTTTGTATTAGAAAAAGGAATATGCCAAACAAGTGACCAATTAAGTACTCCAAGTATTTCCTCGTCTAAAGAAACGCTGTCTAATGACACAATTGTTGGAGCACCAATTTTCAAATCATCTGCGAACTTACACCCGAAGGTGTTATCCGTTGAGAACGATAAATCATTTAAGTAAATAATAAAGAGCACAGGGCCAAGAACTGATCCCTGTGGGACACCGCATGGGACTGATACTCTCGATAAAAATGATCCCTCAACAATAACCCTCTGGGTACAATTTCCCAGGAAGGAAGCTATCCAGTTCTTAAGGTTACCGGAAATGCCACAGGCACGATTCTTGGCTAACAATTTACGATGGATCACTGATTCGAATGCCTTTTTTAAATCAAAACAGATGGTGTCGGATGGAATACCGACATCCAACGCAGATGTCCAGTGGTCAAGGACCAGGAGTAACTGATGGGTTGCCAACCTGTTGGGTAAGAAGCCAAATTGGTCCTGTTTAATAATCGAATATTTACTAAACAACTGGAAAATAGAGTCACGAATAATCGCTTCTATAACTTTGCAGGCCACACAAGTAAGTGCTATCGGTCTATAATTTAGCGGTTGGATGGTTGCCCTTTCTTATATATTGGAACTACTGTAGCCGTGTTCCATATTGTTGGGAGGCAGCCTTGTGCGAACGAAATTGAGAACAGTTTGGATAACGGGTAACAAATTTCAGGGGCAATTTCCTTAAACAGAAAGGCAGAAAATCCGTCTGGGCCACATGAATGGCTTGGCTTCAGTTTATTGAGGGCCACTAGAACATTTTACGCTGTAAAAGAAACCTCTGAACAGCATTCATTTTGTGGTACCGGTGATGGCAAATGAGTAATTGGAATACCGTCGTTGGTTATTGTATTTGCAACAAACGCAGAGCAAAGTACTTCTGCCTTTTCCTGGTTATCCATAATATACGTGTTCCCAACATTTAGAGGTGGTAGTGATCTCGTTGTTGCCATTTTTTTCTGTAAAGGCGGATGAGGGCAGATTGACTTCCTTCACAAAGTGTCCTCCATTCTTTTTCACAATGCCAAGCTTCGACCATCTCAGAATGTAACTTTCGCGCTGTATTATAGGTGCCAAGGTTCATGGAACAGGGATTGGATTTAAGACGCTTCCACTGTTTAAGTTTGAAATTTCGGTGTGGCTTACCCTCCGATCCAACTCTCTGTTCATTTTGCCAAGTCGTGGGAAGAGCCCAATAATAGAGATTTTTGCACTCGGGCACACCGCCCGTGTAGATGAAGTAAACGCTGCGAGGTGAAGCACAATTCTATTGGGCGTGTCGTGAGGTAAGTTATTTGCTCCTGCACACACCACAAAAGCACTGCTGTGATTGCAAACCTTGAGAATTTCTGGTAGCTTGCCAATCAAATCTTGGACCGTAGATCTGGGAAGGTCCATGTTTTCGAATCTGGGTGTCTACTTCCTCTCAATGAGCATATGTTTGAATCTCCAATGAGTGTTGTTATGCCTTCCCATTACACTTTAGGAGACGCTTGTGAGACTGGAGCTGCCTGACTAGTTGCTCCTAGACCATGCTCTGAGCCATGTGCGGTACTAGGGTTTGAAGTGTTCCTCGATAAGTTTTTCAAAGTACACAAACGTGTAATGTTTGGGTTCGGATCAGTAGAGATTGGATTGTTAAGCTCCTGTTTTGTTCTAGTTTGATGACGGATGAATCCCTTCTATATCTTCGGTGGTTGCTCTTGGTTCCCCGCCGTACAATAATGTTCTGATGGAGTGGTTGTGCGACGTATGGTTGGATAACAGGAACCGTGACGTGCGGTATACCATCGTGGTCTAAATGTGCGGAGATGATTTCCAGTTTCCCGGCATCTGCCGTATTAAGTCGGACAAGAAGTTGTGCGGTGTGTGACGGCAGAAGCACTTTTCTCTTCTCTTGGCTGGTTGTAGGTATTGGACTACTACAATGGCTGGAGAGGTTTTTTGATACTTCGTTGCACAGTTTAGTATTAATGGCCACCAACTTCTCCTCAAGTCGAGACACAAGGTTCTCAGCATACTCCCCTAGAGCTTCTTTCTGCCGCTGAAAGAAGTCTGTAGACCACTACTTAAAACATAACTTGTATTCAGCGAATCTAGACTCTAAAGCGGTAGTAATCTGTTGTGGTACGGAGTCAACTTTAGATTTAATCTCAACCAAATCAATGTCATTTTCGAGGCTAAAGTTATCCAACTTATTATAAAGCTTTGTCGAGATGTCCTGGAGGGCCAGTGGATTTGATGTGACATCCTGCACATGATGGTTCATACTCCAGTTGCATGGATTCTGCCCACTCAATGGGGTACTTTGAATGTTATGCTTTTCAGTATGTGGAGTCTGTAAAGAGTCAAAGTACATTGTACCGCGTCTATCCTTATGTCTCCTTCGCAAGGCATCAATTGAATTCTGTTCACTCCAGTCTCTGGATCGTTTTGCTTGAAGAAAATCCTCCATTATACAGAGGGGAAAAAAAGAAAGTGGAAGCAGGATGACTCACACTGCACTGACGTGGGGGGGGGGGAATGGCTTGGTTCAGGATATATGTCCTAAAAAAAAAGAAAAAAAGAAAAAGGATTAAGGAGGCAGCAAGTGGGATACATGGGAAAAGATGGGCGGAAAAAAGGAAGAAAATAATCCTCTTCTTTTCCCTGCGAGATGCGAACCCGTGGCCGGTCGAGACAGCCGACATGGCCGCGCCCAATAGCAATTCAAAAACACGGCAGACGCCAACAAGAAAACAGTCACATCCGCTCCAATTTCGACTCACCAACACACGCCCAAAGCCAAAACGAAACACTGGACCTTCGTAGTTGCAGTCACACACACTGTTACTGGCACATACATGGGAACCCAAGTTATTGGAGTAGTTCTGTTGCAGTATCACACATATTAAAACCAACGAAATCTCACCGAGTACGCTCTTCCTAATCCTACCCTATGTGTGTTCTGCGATGTGTGCATCGGTGAAGATCCTGAGCGTTCTCCGGTGTGTTGAGAGGTGCAGTGTGGTTTGTTTTTCCAGGGCAACCAGTGGTTGTACGTTTCCAGTGTGTGCATATGTGTTGATCCTGTGCGTCGGCTCTGAGTGATTTTCGGTGTGTTATTGTGTGAGCCCGCAGTTACTAGTGTGCAGGTGTAGCGAGTTACTTCCGCAGGTTTCACGGGCAGGTTGCGATTACTGTGATGGGGTCGTTATGATGGTAGCCTGTACCACATTAGTGTTCTGTCTTTATATGAAGCAATAGTAGCGTGCGGTCAAGGGCCAAGGCTTCTGGGAATAAAATGAAAGAATGAATGAATGAAAGAATCCGTGTCAGATAAACGCATATCTAGACATCTAGTGTGTCGCACCAAGTTAGGCAACAAACATCACAACAAACATCACATCAATTTCAATTGTCGAGGTTGTAAACTATTGTAGCGCGACGCCATAGCCTTATATCCTGAAGCATAGTTGGGGAAAAATAATAATGCGGTACAAAAGCTTAAATTGTGTTGAAATCGAGAGCAATGATCCACCTGACAATTATTAACTAGTGTAAGAATGCCAGCTAAGCTGCTTTCAATGCAAAATCTGACCCTCAATAACGTTGAAAATGTGTTACTACCTAGCTCGCTCATTCCCATGTTAAATCCCATAGGGTGATTATTCATCGATACGAAGATAACGGGAAGGCTTCCAACTATGAAATTGGACGAATGGGTGCAGTACAATACGAACTGCGTACCTTTGTAACAATGTTCTAGTTTTCATTTAACCGTCGTACTATTAAGCGGTGCCAGTAACTTGGCAAATGTTTTGGTGCGCTGATATCACTCCTTTGAATGGCCGAACCATTCGGAACTTGGCGGCCCCTTTTATCAGTTTTGGTTTTTGATATGATAGTTTTAAACCAAACTGCGGTACGTTGTTAATTTCGAGGCCAATTGGCAGCTAGAATTAAAAACGATAGAATTTATTTCTTAGACTCATTTCGTAGCTGAATTATTGTTTCAAAGTGGGCAGCACCAATCACTGCACGTGCCTACGTTTACACCGTTGCAAATGAAAAAAAATTAGTTCATTCGCAAGGCATTACACTAAATAGTTTTGGTGTAAATTAAAGTAACAGTAATTCGAGTTTTTCCAGTTTTTACTCCACATTACAGCATGCCATAAAACGGCTACACGGATTACAAACAAAAACGACAAGTGTGCCATAAAAAAAGGGCTTTATGATTGAAATAGTTTCACTTTACTTGTTCAAATGTACCCAAATAAAAATTGATGATTTTTAATTTAAATAATCAAATGTCCAATTCAGAAAATTGCATCTGTGCAAGTGCTGTTGTCATTTACGATACATTTTGGTTCTTAAAGCACAACAGCACTTAAACAGATACATTTTCTCAATTGAACAATTGATTATTTAAATTTAATGCACGGTGGTGACGTCACGCTAACACACCCCCACGCTTAAAGTGTAGTCGTTAAATACGGTTAATCTGAAAACCCACTCACGTCACCGTGGGTTAATTTTATAACCAACACTTTTTTGATAATCTAACACTTTTTCCTGGGTCTACACAACCCCTGCTCCACCATGTGACATATAATGACTCTACAAAACTACCATACACAACACATATTCAACTAGCACACCCCATTGCAACCAACATAAACAGGCACATTTGCAACCTGCAACATTTATCGTACGAAAAAAAACCTCGCGTAGCCTACTATGCTAGGCCTCCACCCATGGAAGAATGGCCCAACACGGCACCCTTGCGTTCCGACACTACGAAAACTAGGCTACTGGCACTTGTAAATACACCTAAATACACCTAAAAACCTATAAGATTCATATCAAGCGAATAGCGTATTTTCGACCTGCGACAATTTTTGTACTAACACGAAAAAACCTCGCGTACTGTTCTAGGCCCCTATCCATAGAAGAATGGCCCAACCCGGCAACCTTTCGTTTCAACGATACGAAAACTAGGCTACTGACACTTTTAAATAGACCTAAATACATCTAGAAACCTTGGAGACTCAAGCGAGTGGCGCTTATTGTACTATATTGTACTTGTTGTTTTACTTTAAAACACAAACATCGGTATTACGGAACGTGTATCCCCTTCGCTCTGACTTCGTACACAGGAAGTTTCTACTGGAAGTTTTCGTTCAGAAATTGACATAAGTCGCATGTAAAAATTCTTAAATTCATTATGATTCACAAATAAAATTTACAAACAAAATTATTAAAAAATTAGCTTGAGATTTAGTTAGCTTGACGTCACACCTTAGCATTAAAACACATATACGTGAAGTAGACCCGGTTATCCCGAAATACCTGATCTTTGCCCGAAACGGAACAGTCCAAAAAGCTCAGGGTAGCAAAATCGAACTCGCGCTAAAGCACTCATGCGATTTCGTCACCCCTCGATATTTGGACTGTTACGTTTCTCGCAGACGATCAATTATTTCGGGATAACCAGGTCTACTTCACGGATATCTATTACTAAAAATCATCAATATTTATCCGTGTACTTTTTAAATCACACTTCACGTTTTTGTTCATAATATATTTTTAGCTCATTCGTTCGATCATTGTTAGATCACATTAGATCAGCTGATTTTTATGATTAGATCAAGTACGATAAACGCACATTTACAAATTTATTTAAGGTGGCGGGGCTGAATCGGCATTTTTTTAAACAAAGTCCTTAAAATGTGCTGATAGAAGACTCGGTTCCACTAGAATCTTTAGATCAGATAAGATCAACCATTTTCAGCAAAAGATAAAAAACGAAGTACCTTAAATTAATCAAGAAATTATTTGCTAGTTACTAGTTACTTTTTTTAAATTGCTGTATTCAGCTCGAAAACACGCTAGACCAGTGAACACTCGTTATATCAGATAAGATCATCGAAATTTGGAGGGGCACTAACTGGTTAGTGTTTTTTAATTCTCTACTCAACTCGAAACATTTTAGACTAGTGTACAATCGTTAGATCAGGTAAGATCCGAACCATTCAAGAAATTTAGGGTGGAAGGAGGCTAACTAGTACTTTTATTTTTAATTGTTCTATTCAACTCGAAAAAACGCTAGACCAATGTACAATCATTAGATTAGCTAAGATCAACGATGTTCAGCGGTAGGTCAAAACCGGAAGCACCTTAAATTAATCAAGAAATTGGGAGGGAGGCTAACTAGTTATTTTTTTTAATTGCTGTATTCAACTCGAAAAAAACGTTAGACCAATGTGCCATCGTTAAATCAGCTATGATCAACGATGTTCAGTGGTAAATTAAAACTGGAAATAAAATTAATCAAGAAATTGGGAGGGAGGTTAACTAGTTACTTTTTAAAAATTGCTCTATTCAACTCGAAAAAACACTAGACAAATGTATAATTTTAATATCAGATAAGATCAATGATTTTCAGTGTTATATCATTTAAAGTACCTTAAAGTAGGTTAATCAAGAAATTGGGAGGAGGGGATTAACTACTTTTTAAAAATTGCTCTATTCAACTCGGAAAAAAACACTAGACAAATGTACAATTGTAAGATCAGACAAAATCAACCATATTTAGTGCAAGATCAAAACCGGAAGTAGCTTAATTATCAAGAAATTGGGAGGGGGATCTAACTAGTTACTTTTTTTAATTGCTCTGTTCAACTCAAAAAACACGCTAGACAAATGTACAATTGTTAGAAAAGATAAGATCAACGAATTTCAACATTAGCTCAAAACGGGAATTACCTTAAATTAATGAATAATTTGGAGGGAGGCTAACTAGTTACTTTTTTTGATTTCTCTATTCGACTCGAAAAAACGTAGGTCGGATATGATCAACTATTTTCAAGGTTAGATCAAAACCGGAAGTACCTTACATTAATAAAGAAATTTGGAGGGGGCTATACAAGTGCCACGATTCACCACAACTTTCTAATTTACTTTATGTACTTATCTTGTGTAGGTTAGGAGATACAAATTGGATGACCTTGAATACGACATCCAAGGTCATTTTGGATGGCGTAATCGGATTCGCCATAGGTGACTTCCTATACCCATATCCACGTCTGAAGGATGTATTTGACCTGGTACGGGATTTCTGAGTCATATCGTATTTCAGCAGTCTAAAAGAGTAGTCACACAGAGTGATAAAAGAAGACGACAATGGGCCAAGTTTTCTGGTTAACAGGGTTAACCTTGGCTGCCTTTCCCAGGTTGAGTGATATTACTACCTTGAAAGCCCGACCCTTTTTTGTAAACTAGACAGCTTCGGTTTTGGTTTTGGTTTTGGATGGGTTTCATTAAATGCAGTCTATAGGCTACTCCTTTGTACTGACACTATAACATTAATAAGTTTCACACGCAGAGAATGAAAGAAAAACTTAAAACATAGTATTGGTTCTGGACATTCATATTTTGGCACGAAACTGGTTGGCAAAATCCCAACACATCAATACATCATAAATCAGTGGAAAACCAGGAGCATGTAAGTCCACATCATGGTTGTATTGCTTGCACTGCATTTCAGCTGTATTTGTCACAACTGTAGAGACGAGTGAGACAAGAAACGGGGTGTCACTGTTACTATTGCTTCACATTCCATCCTTAATTGTCACAAGGGTAGCTGGGAGAGATGTTATGGGTTTCGTTTCCTGGCTCCAGGTTAGATAATTCAACATCGCCAGAGGCATCAAATTTCCGGGATACTCGTTAAGTGGTGTTGAGACAGAAGGTGAGAAACGCGATTTCTACCCAACTCGGCGTTGGCTTGAAGAAGCCAACTCCTTCCCACTTCAAAGTCGTTCAACGCTGTTGCACTAGCGGCATTTTCGTCCCTATTAAATCCATACAGAGTATTTTAGACGTAATGTTATCCCAAAAAATAGTTACGAGCAGTCATTCCGCAACTGACCACAGGGCACGACATAAAACGAGATATGGAACATGCGTTAAAATTATTATTGACATTCCATCGAGCCTTTATGTGTCCTTATTTATGGCGCTCCTGGCAAAACCAAAAGGAAGGAGTCTCTTACCTATATAATTTGACAGTTGGCTTTATTTCGCCAGAAATCTTTAAACTTATGTGTCTCCGTCACTATAACCTACATAAAACCTTTAAAACAGTTAAAAAAAAAAAGAACATCTGAAATGTCGTATTGCCTAAAATCTGAAATGCTTTGACACGACACTCATGGTTCACGCGCAACTTTACAATGCAAAAAAAAAATCAGATTCAAGGCGATACGATATTGTAACATGTGTGTTATTATTAGTTCATCGATGCCAGTTTTTTGGCTGAGGAAAGGAAGCAGGCGAGCGTAGCATTGTTGGACTAGTGGAATTTGATGATTTGATCAATGAGTTTGCTGAATTATTTGTTCAGATAGCTTTAATTTCAAGAAATGTTTCATTGTTTACTATTCGCTTCGCTTCGCTTCGCTTCGCTCACTCTATTGGCCTCATCCATGCTTCACGTAATTTCTTTGATCCTCACAGCATCACAAAACAGATGTACTACATATTGTACTGCTATATATAGCTTTGCTCGCTCTATCCACGCACCTCCATGCTTCAGAAATGCGAATGTTTGACACCTTTTTTAACTTATAGTTTGTGTTTTTTCCCCCGTGCATCCAGTCATTTGTAACAAAACCAATTTTAAGGTCTACAGGGTGTTTCAGAATAAACCGGACAAACTTCCAGGGCTTACTAAGGAGTTAAAGACAAGTCAAAAAGTTCTATACAACACCTATCCAAAAATGCTTGGAAATATAGCCCATTATTTTATGATCGAGTATTTAAGTTATGGCTTAGTAGCCTGTGTCCGACAGCTTGCAAAGCGCACGCCCTAATGTGGCCTCATGCTAAACAAACTCGGATGCAGCAAGGTGCACCAACCAATGGGAAAACGTCGCGATAATCCAATTATGTTCGAAACTGCAATATCGTCTGTTCTTGCCAAGACAGGAGAATTGCAAGATCTCAGTATACTGATGAGTTTTGCAAGGAAGCGGGCCTGGCTTCTTTTCAATGCAGTCTCACTACCAAGCAGCTCTTAATGTTACCGTAATGAAAAAATATGTTAGAAGTAATGCTATTTTTAAATTAAGAAAGCAAAAGAATGCAGCAGAAGTTAATTTTTTATTATTCCTAAGAAAACCTGTTTTAATTTCTTGAAATTGGGCAGCCCAAGTATGTTGCCCACTTTTTAAAATAAAGCCTTCATTAATCAGCTGAAAGCCGTAAGGGAAAAATGTAATTGGCCTGTTACAACTTATGATTCTGGAAGGTTGGGAAGGGGGGGGGGACAACAGTAACCAAGTGACCCCATTGGCTTTATAGCCTATACGTTGGGCAGTGCAGTGCCAAATTTACAGTCATAGTTACAACGTACGGTAATTTTTGTAAAAGTGTTTAAGAACGATGGTTAAAATTATCAAAAGGCATGCCTTCCTAGGTCAGATCAGGTATTTTAATGTCTAAAAGAAGGAGATCATTGCTTCGGCCGAAGACAGTTTGTATAAAGTACTGTTACAAAAGTTCATTGTTAGAGAAAGGAAAAAACGATGCTACAAAGAGTGGCATGAATAAACAAACTACAAACACATTTGATTTTGCTAGGTAAATTCAATCGGAAATTCATAGGATCGTTTACATGCCACAATCGACACAACCACGAGGCATCACAGGGCCCCACTCTTTCCGAAAATGCCAGGGATGGATGAGGTCAGGAGCGAAGTCAGGACTTCTTGCATATGAGATGGTCGTGTCAAAGATTCGAAAGTTAACTAGATGTACTGTCTCACTTCTTCCCATCCTACGCGGACGTCTAGCGGTAGTTGCGGCTACTAATACCTCTGCTAGTGCTTTGCTTTCGTGCTGCTTCAAGGCAAAAGCATTAGCAAAGGTATTAGTAGCCGCAACTACCGTTAGAGGTCCGCGTAGGATGGGAAGAAGTGAGACGGTATATCTAGTTAACTTTCTAATTTATGGACGTGCTAACCATTAGACTACCTTGCTCAACACATTTGTTGCAGTAAAATGTAGCAAAGAGGGATCATAAGTGGGGATTCTGACACCTTTGCCATTAAAGTAGAAAATACTTCCTTCTGGCTTTGTAAGGTCACTAAGGAAGTGGACGATTATTCACAAGGCACAATGCTCGATCCTAATTCACTCCATACTGCATAGCTAGGGGACTATGCACATAGCGTTTACATATTAGGCTATCAGCAGAATTTATCCTTCTGCTGTACTTCGTAGTCAAGGATCCAACCTTTCAGTCAGATCCCACACACCAATTAACTCGAGCTCACGATTCTGTCCCGTTTTATACCCACTCGGGCCAGGGTAGAACAATAGGTTCTTGCTTGAGGCTACTGGCCAACAGGTTCAATCCGGTTCCAACTGGTTGTAGTGGACCCGTGTCTCCACCTGGCGGCTGGCAGTTGTCCAATTCCTGAGTCTGCAGTAAATGGAAGGCTGGCAGGCCGCCATGATTGAGGCAAGTCGAACTACGAAGTGTTTGCTTCGTGAGTTGCGTGCTGCCGATCATGTAAGCCAGTTACAGCTTTAGATATTTTTTTAAACCTTATTTGTTTGCTATATATGTAAAAAAAAAAAGTCATAATCCAAACACATGCTAGTATGTCACCGCCAAGTAAAAGTAGATCATCCGATTATAGATACCCGATTGTTAAAAGATTGATTGGCGATGAAAAAAAAGGCGGCCTCACTGATGGTTTGGACTTCTTTCGAATTTACTTGTAAGTTTTGTATCACATAAATTCTGTGTCTTGCGGCTTAAAGGCCAGTTCCCACCAAATTAGCATTGCAGCATCTAGGCTTAGGCCGAGGGCCGGATTAAGACATTTTGGCCGAGGGCCGGATTAAGACATCTCTATGATTGGTATACATTCATCCTTTAAATTTTAGTTTTTCTTAATCTCTGACCCTTCCCCTTACATTTTCCACAATTTGAAACATTTCTGTCGCATTGGGATTTATCCTCAGCATGCCAAAATATGTTTTCAATTGCTTACAGTTAACAGACACATGTCTGCTAGTGAGCCGCCTTTTTATCATTAACAATCAATTTTTAACAATCGGATGTCTACAATGGGATGATCTACTGTTACTTGGCGGCGACACACTAGCGTGTGTCTAGATTAATATTTAATATTGCTTTATTACATGTACAATTATACGGCACGCAGTCCTATGTGAACTTGTATGTGCGAGCACCAGGATTTATAACTGAAAATTATTATACATCGAATACATATAAATTTAAAAAAAAAAGTCATAGCTTAAAAATACTAGGGCCGCCAACTTACATGGTGACACAGGAGCGGAGCATGAGATTATATCTCGGTAGGGTGTTTTCACGATATGGGGAGGGGTAGTTGTACCTACATTGTTGATCGTTCCTTCCTCCCCTCCCCCACTCCATCCCTTACTTTTGTCATCCCCTCCCCTACTTCCCTCCTTCCTCACTTGCTGCCTGCTCTTCACTTTTCATTTTTGTACTGAATCCTCGACAATTTTATTTACTCGGATCGTTTCATTTTTATTCTCAACTACAAAACAATTTTCATTGAATGATAATCCAGTTGTATGTTTCTCGTGAACCTGAATTGTTGATCCTCAAAACTGTTGCATTCTTTGTTTTTTTTTTTTTTTTTTTTTTTTTACAACACATTAATATTCAATGTGAAATCCACATTATTAGCCCGGCAGCCAAATGGCATGTTTCAGGTCAATCCAAAAAATTTGTGTTAAGTTTTTTTTACTGCTGAATTTGATCAAGGACGTGGTCAGCTTCAAGAAACTGTTTTATGACATTCTGTCATCCTTGGGCATCTAGATATATTCAATATGGCGGCCAAAATGGCCGCCTAAAATTTTTGATATTTTAAATTTTCGTTCAATTGAAAGTTTGGTAGCAAATTATACGCTTATGTTGATGCTAAGTTCAAAAATATGTTCAGAAGTAGTGTTAGACGTCGGAGGAGAAACATATCCAAAATGGTGGCCAAGATTCACAATATTCACAATTCACCTTAAATTCATAATTTTGGAAATTCTCTTTGTATGTAAGTTTGATATCGGATTGTATGTTTATTTGAATGCTAAGGTCCAAAATAGGTTCAGATAATAATAGTGTCAGACGTCAGAGGAGGCACATATCCAAAATGGCGCCTTTCATTCACAGTTTGGGCATTTGCCTTGTGCACAAGTTTGGTATCAAATTATATGGACTCTGGGATGCCAAGTTCAAAATTAAGCTCAGAAATAGTGTTAGACATATCCTGAACTGGTGGCATGGCCAACTCAAATTAACAATTTTGGTATTTTCTTTTGTATATAAGTTTTGTATTTTTTTTTAATGTAGTATAATGCTGATTTATAAACAAGGAACATAAACTGTGTCGCTGTTTGTTAGTGTCAAGGTAATCTTTTAAAAAACCAAAACTGGTAAAAGGGGACGCCAAGTTCCGAATGGTTCGGCTCTTCAAAGGAGTGATATCAACACACCAAAACATTCACCAAGTTAATCGCACCGCTTAATAGTTCGAAGGTTAAATGAAAACTACAACATTGCTACTTTCGGTAGCAATGTTCAAGTTTTCATTTAACGCCCAAAGTATTATTCGGTGCGATTAAGTTGGCGAATGTTTTGGTGTGTTGATATCACTCCTTTGAAGGGCCGAACCATTCGAAACTTGGCGGCCCCTTTTACTAGTTTTGGTTGTTGATATATCATTCCTTTTTTTTAAATTGTGTATTGACTCAACTCCACTACCGTGCAGATGTGTAATAAAGTACTAATTCAAAAAGAAATTGGTTTTCAGCAATTTGCAACTATCTTTTGCCAATAGGCCGAACCATTATCAACTTAGTCACCTCTTTATATGTTATTGGTTTGATTTAAATTTTATTTTTATTTGTTTTATTTAGTTAGTTTTGGTGTGTTGATATCACTCCTTTGAAGGGCCGAACCACTCTCAACTTGGTAGCCTCTTTACCAGTTTTTGACTTTGTTATTACAGTTGGTTTATTTTTCGTGAATTGGACGTGAATACAATTTCTTTGCAACGTTGTTTAGATTTATCGTGATACACTAGTGTGTGTCTAGGCACGCACGTCAGTATACACGTTCTCATTGTCCGAACTTTGGCCGTCCAATGAGAAACGATGCCGACAATACTAACAATGGTTATAACAATATTTTCGTACTTACGCGCCCTCCCACGCCATTCCCGTTACGCCCCCAACTCCAAACTATAAAAGGTGCGTAGTTCGTATTGTACTGCACCCATTCGTCCAATTTCAAAGCTGGAAGCCTTCCCGTTATCTCGGTATCAATGAATAATCATCCTATGGCAGTTAACATGGGGATGAGCGGATTAGCTAGCTAGTAGCTAGTAGCTAGCTAGCTAGTAACTAGTAACACATTTACAACGTTATTGAAGGTCAGATTTTGCATTGAAAGCAGCTTAGCTGGCATTCCTAGACGAGTTAATTTTTGTGAGGAGGCATTATTACCGCTATTGCAGAGAGGCCACCCAAGTGCCTAGCGTGCTTCCAGCGTGGGCACGTGAGACGTCTGTGTTCCGCGGTTTTCTGCACGGATCGCCGCCGTGCCGTGCCGCGCGACACCCCTTGTGTGCATCTGGCCCACCACAATGAGGTGGCTGTTCCTGAGGTGGCTGTTCCAGGGCTGGCTGTTCCTGAGGTGGCTGTTCCAGGGCTGGCTGTTCCTGAGGTGGCGGTGACTGTTTTGAATGCCGGGGGCAATGAAGTTTCGAAGGGGGCCCCAGCTGGTGCGTCTTTGGGAGCGGAGTGGCTTGTCCAACGCCGCTCACTTCACCAGAAGGCTTCGGCCGCCCAGCCAGCGCTCGCGACTTCCCCGCCACAGAACAGACAGTGCTGCATGCAGTGCTGCGGGCATTGACGAGGTAACAAACGAGGATCTGCTTTGGGGGATGAGGGCTGCTGCACACTCATCGGTTTTTTCCAAAGCCGGTTTGACGCCCCCCCCCCCCCCCACCTCAGTCTTGGATGTTTTCTATCTCGACTCCAGTCTTGGGCAGGGGTAAGGTCCGTTCAGCCGTTGCGAGTTACCAGCGGATCGCACTTCTGTCTTGTGCTCGGAAGGTGTACGAGAGGATGCTTGAGCGCAGGTTGGTGTGGCAACTTGAGGGCTTGGGGCGTCTGTTTGGTGCACAATTCGGCTTTCGTGAGTACCGTGGGGGAGGGGGGGCACAAGATGCAATTCTGTTTCTGGAATTCGGGATCCGTGAGGCATAGCTAAATGATTGTTTTGCTGTGGCTGTGTTCTTGGATATCAGAGCAGCCTATGACATGGTGGATGTTCAGTGGGTTGGCCATGAGCTTGACGGGCTTTGGGTTAGCCACAAGGTGAGGGGTGCCTCGTGGAAATGAGTTTGGCTGTCAACGTCGTGGCTTATGCTGATGACGTGGCTGTCTGGCTCACAGGTAGGGATCTGCCGGGAATCCTGGCGGCACTGGAGGCTGCTATTAGTAACGGCTCTAGATCTCTTGCAGCCAGGGGTCTCCAGTTAGCCAGCGCTTAAACTGAGCTCATGGTTTTTAAGCGGGGTGAAGTTAGCGAGGCATCTCTCTGTGTGAATGGCACCCAGGTTCAGTCCTCCCAGACGGTCCGGTATCTAGGTTTCTCGTTAGATTCTGAGCTTACCTGGGTGCATGATGTGGCTGCTGTTCGCAGGAACCTCTCGACCCGGCTCGGGGTGTTAAAGTCGCTGGTCGGCAATAGCTCGGTAGCGCTGCGCAGGACGGTTGTGAACCTATACAGGGTGTACTTGCGGTCATGTACGGATTTTCATGTCCCGCTTTTAGCTGCCTTGCAGCGGGCTATGGACGGGCTGCAGGTTGCTCTGAAAGACTGCTTGCGGGTGGTTACAGGCTGTTTGCCTTCGACACCTGTTCATGCTATTCATGTTGAGGCGTGGGAGCACCCTGTGTTGTTCCGGGCAAAGGAATTACTGATGATGCTCTGCCTGCGGGCGATTGCGAGGGGTCAGGCGGATTCTCTTGCTCGCATTCTTTGCGATTATCGGCTCTTGTCCCCTGATGCCCAGGTGCAGCTTGGTGCTCCAGGGCTAGGTGTTTCCCTCTTGAATCAGGGTTGTCTTGGTGCCTACCCGTTGCCAGTGTTTGTGCATCGTCTGGCCTCGTGGGTGTGGTTTGGTGCTGCTGCATCGGCAATCCTGGATGCTAAGTTCCAGTGCGTCTGCCGGGTACCTGCACCCGTGTGTTTTGTGACGCTTCCTTTGTGCAATGGGGTAGTGGGGGAGTAGGGGTGTGCATCCCAGAGCTGCGTTTGGAGTATCGGTACACCGTTTGTGCTCTCCCATCAGCTTTTGTGGGCGAGTTGGTTGCAGTCTCTGTGGCTGTTGACGTGGGGTCGGAACTGGGTTTCTCGGAATTTTGTGTTCTGGCAGACTCTCTAGCAGGGTTGGGTTTCTTAGGGAGGTGTTTCTGGACGCTCCAGTATTCGCACCCAATCGCACGGGAGGTGGGGTGGAAGACATACACTTTGGGTCTGCAAGGCGTATTTGTGTCTATTGGGTGGGTGAAGGGGCACGCCTGGCTCGCCGAGGTGCAGAGGGGGGTTGCAGTGAAGCGTGCGTGGCTCTCGGTCCACGTGATTTGAGGCCTGTGGTTGGTAGGGCTATGCGAGGCGGTTTGGGCTATGGGTGCGACGGGGAGACGACTCTTCTCTTTGCATCCCTCGACTGTTGCTCCGCGGTTACTGAACGGTCTTTCCTACAGGGTTGCTGGCCTGTTGTCACGGTTGCGCACGGGCCATGTCCTGCTTCGGGCGCATCTCGCCCGCTTGGGGTAGGCTAGGTCGCCAGATTGCGTTTGTGGTGGTGGGCAGGAGTAAGTCGGGCACTATCTATTGGAATGTCCCCATTGGGCGTCACAACGGCGATTTGTGTTGGGGAGAGGGGAACCGTTGGCTCAGGTCCTTGGGGTCCCGCCTCATGCTCAACCCGGCGGGGGAAGGTTGGGCCGAGTCCTGGGTTTCTGCCGGGCTACACGCAGGTTTGATATGTAATTCTGGATCTGTCCTCCCTGGTTGGTTTCATGCCTCTACGCATTCCCACGGGGGCAGGGTCACGGCTGTGCATCTTGGTCAGTTTGTACTGTGTTTTGATTCTGGTTTAGTATGTAAGTAGTTTATAGACTGAGCGGATGGCTTAAAGGCCGAGTAAGGCTCAATAAAATATCAAATCAAATCTAATTATTGCCGTCTGATTGTTGTTGTTCAATTGTTGTCATTCATTATCAGTGTTTGGGCGAAAGCTAGCAACTGCTTCTCTTACCCGAGACATTAAACCCGCGTTTTCTGGTATTGAATACTAAATAATAATGCGACAGAAAGCTTTGGAATTGTAGACAACAGAAAGGCCTGTTTCAGAGCTGTGCATAAAAGATTTCATTACGAAAAAGGTACCTCAACATCGTCGATTTCATGCTAGCTACGACTACTACTACTACTTATTAGTATTAAAAACGCTTAAGCGTATCAAATACGGATGTAAGCCTTAAAAAACTTAAAGCCCTAAAGGAACAGATATTAGAAAAAGACATGTAAGCCATCAGCGTCGCACTAATACGTGTAAAAGAATCTCCAGCGACCCAAAAAACTAGCTGGAGCTTCTTTTACACGTATTAGAGCGACGCTGATGGCTTACATGTCTTTTTCTAATATCTGTTCCTTTATGGCTTTAAGTTTTTTAAGGCTTACATCCGTATTTTATACGCTTAAGCGTTTTTTAATACTAATATCCCTTATTTTTTTTCTTGTTGTAGCAAGAATAACACAGAAAAGAACACTGAAATCACCTTAAAATAACTGTTATAAGAGAGTCTTTTCCATGGCTGATTCGTTTTATACTGCTAAGAGTGACTTTTGCACCCAATTTCATGTTTTTAGCTTGATCTATAAGAATTTGTTGCCCAAACCCCTGGGAGGCATCACGAGGAGGTTCTGGG
>JAHWFP010068093.1:0-10510 GCA_023313725.1 Lithobius niger | reverse complement strand
AGTGGACCATACGAACTTGGCATTGGTATTTTTGAGTAAACCAAAAAAGGGGTTTCGCTACCACAGAGTACAATTCCACGTAGTGCCTGAAGAACGTCGTCATGCCGAGGAAGCTCCTGACTTGTTTAATGGTGGCGGGAGTCTTAATCTTTGAAATCGCTTCGACTTTAGCTGGCTCAGGAAGTATACCCTCGGATGACAAGATAATTCTTAACACGCGAGGCTCAGGGCAACCCAGGTTAAATTTATCAACGTTGACAGTCAGATTTGCATAATTTAAGCAATCCAGCATGAAGTCAACCTTCCGTGTATGTTCCAGGAAATTATCAGTTATTAAAATACAGTCATCCTGGTAAATAAGTAATGCCTAGAAATAGGGAGTTCGGAGCAATTCATCCATCATCCTTTGGAAGACTTAGCTCGCACATCTCTTCCCAAACATTACGTAAAGCGGGGCGTGCAAACTACCAGGAGCGCCAAATGCAGCAAGCCTACTTGATTCGGTATCGAGCAGGATTTGATGATACGCACTACGTAAGTCAATGGTGGTTATGTAATGAGGGGTACCTAATTGGCTTAAAATAAAATCAATCGATGGGAAAGGGTACGCGTCAGGAACCGTGTTTGGTTGGGACCCCTGTAGTCTACTAAAAAGAGAAACACGCCGTTAGGTTTTGGCTTCAAAAAACACGGGGAGCTGCACGGGCAGTTAGATTTCTCGATACGGCCTTCAGTTGCTGAATGACTTCATTGAGTTTTCTAGTTTGGAAGGGTTTGCCAGAAAAGGTCTAATGTACAATGGCTTCCTATCAATTACGTCTATGTGCATTTCCATTGTGCGGCAGTGACCTTGTTTGGTACGGAACACATTAGCGTGTTTAGAAAAAATGTCAGAAAATTCTGACTTTTCAACCTCAGAAATGGGGGTTTTGTCAAGAATGGTCTGCAATCTAATGTTACTGGATACGAAGGAGCAAACTGGGGTGTCAATCAAAGATTTTTGATTGAGCAGAAGAGCAGAAGAGCAGAAGAGCAGCTGTGGGAGGTCGTTGTACCGCCTTGGATTAATAACTACACTTCGTTACGAGATAACAAACTCGCTATACTTACCGCGCGAGCATCCCGACACAACATGTGGCCAGAATTTAAAGTTTCTCAAATGTGCCACGAGAGCGCCAATTACCGACAACAGCAGAAGTGACAGACTAAAGCTTCAGCGTCATTACTGCGGCGTCGTTATATGAAGTTTCGGTTTCGACTATGGAAATCGAGCTATGAAGCAACGAAACTCACCTACCGGTTAACTTCATTACAATTTCAGTTTTAGAAATGGCGTAAATTTTAGCGGGACACGCGTGGACAAACATAAAAATGCAATTCTAATGATAAAGAAGATAATTTATACGAACTGTTTCGTGTTTTACTGCTTTGTGGCCGTGAAGTGACACATCGCCACCATCTTGGATTTGTGCGGCAGCAGTTGGATACAACAGTTTGTGGCCAGATGGCACAGCACATTTTGATTGCGAGTACTCTGGACACTACCGTGGCTAGATTTCGGAGCGAGTGAATAGGGCTTGGTACCGCCAAGTTACGTCTGCACACGATTGAACGATGTGAGCTCTCATCATAAGGTCAGTACCCAAGATGAAACGACGGGGAAGGTTGTTACACACGATGAAAGAGTGCTGAAAAGCTTTCCCAGGTAGTTCACATTAAGGGCTACGTATCCTGTAGTCGTTATAACATCTCCATTTGCAGTTAATAGAAGTAAAAGGAATGGTTTAATTGTTGCTTTATTACCTAATGAGGCGACAAAGGCACTATCTATTGAAGAATAGCAACATCCCGAATCCCAAACCGAAGTCGACACGATTTCATGATAAGTTATTATAGGAACAAGGGGTTTAAAACCAGCTGAGGGTTTAAGATTAACATTGATAAAGTGAGTCTTTACACTAGAAACCTCCTCAACCTTACTCACAGGTGGGGTTCTATTCAATTTTCTGAGTAAGCTACATTATTTGAGGTTAAAGGATTATAATCGGGGTTCCCTGGTATTGCGACATTTCAGGGCAATATCATGCCGTGTGGTCTTGCTTATTGCAGAACCAACATGTGAAGTTACGGTCCGTGAAATTACGATTATTTGGGTTATGAAGAGGGTGTACGGGGCTCGAAATGTTTTTGTTAACCGAAGGCTGAGGAGAGTTGTATGAGGTAAAGGGAGTCTGACCCAAAGCGGGGGAAGGGGTGTTTTGATAAGTCACATTAGGGGGAAAGGCTAGAGGGTTCGGGGGCCCCTGGTTCGGGGGCGGGGGGAATCAGTGTCCTGGTTGAAATGGGAACGAAAACTTGCTGCTGGTTACAGTTCAAATTTAACTTTGTATTTTCATTTTCTTTAAGGGCAGTTTGCATGTACTTCTGAATCCTCACTACTAAGTCTCTTAGCTCCGACACAGAGGAAAAGCTGTAAGCAGAAAGCATTGCTTGAAGAGCAGGTGCTAAATTTTCAAATGCAATACGTGCAAGTTCCAATCAGTAACCCGCTTGTCAAGAGCGTCATTCCATTTAAGTAAATCATTACAATAAAGGGGCACACATTCACTCATTACGTGACGCCAGGAAAAAATCCAACGAAAAGTGTCTCCTGTAAATTCGGATTACGGAACTTCCTCCGAAAAGATAACTAGAATGTGCCTGGTCTCCTTCGACCGCTTCCATACCCCACCAACGGTGTGCCAGGGTGACCATAATTAATTAAGCCGCTAAACGTTTAATCCTTCTAACAGTACTTTAGATTAATACAAAAACCTTTGAAATATACAAGACCCACCAAATTTGTTGTTTTCCCTACACTGCTACTGAACTACCAAGTAGCAAAACCAAGAAAAAAACACCCGTAAATAAACAACAGACTAGCTCTTTAAGCCTATTTGTTTTTAACTAATACTCAAGACTTGCAAAAATGGAGAAACTCAACCAAATGAATTCCATGCATGCGCACCTTTAAGGGAAAAATGCCAAGCCAATGCTACTTTTCATTTACTACGATGATTAACAACTTTTTTTGCTTAGTAATAACCAGGTTGGTCACCATTATGCGACAAGTGAAGGCTTTACCAGTGATTGAAGGCAATTATCACAACTGTGCTAATTAGGGAGTAAACACCTTTAAACAAAAAAAGCACGCGCCGCAATTTTAAAGAGAAAAAATAGGACATCGAACCCTTGAATTTTAAGAAAAAGTCAAAGGGAGAAAGCATCAAAACAATTACTACGACAAGATTCAAGTCAACAACAAAAATTAAGCCTATTAGGCTTGTTTAGCTGACCCTCACACTGAAAAGGTTAGGGTTCAAAAACCTTCATTATAGAACAAGGGCAAAAAGAAATTTCCCGGGTTCAAATCCGTTAAGAAAAAAGGTTACGTATAGATTTCTAGTCTATAATGGAATTTGACAAAAAGTTACGGGTTCAGCACCGGGCTTAGGCCCCCATTGTAGCATGTGAGCTATAATTTAGTTTTTTGTGAAAAAAATCACGGGTTCAACACCGAACACAGGCCCCCATTATATTGCTCTTAGTTGTTAATTAAGCCGATATCTTCCCCTACCTGCTAGAAAAATCTGGCAGTGGGGGAAATTAAAAAATCTACGGTATTTTTCTCAGAGGTCCCGGGTTCGTTTGTGGAGTCTTAAGGCCACGAAAGTGCGTAGGGGATTTTAAATTGTTAATCAAGTTAAGAAACAAATTAAGATTACCAATCAGCACAGCAGCGAGAATAAAACCAAATCCAAAATAGCACTTGCAATGACCACACTTATTATTATTATTATTATTATTATTATTATTATTATTATTATTATACTTGACAAAACCTTAATATTTATGAAAATTGCGGTTTATTATAAAATGCCATCAAAACTTGGTTACATTCACTCTCGAGTTACAGTTAATAGTAGTTAATGCAATTCAAATAGAGACCATGCCAGAAACCAGAAACGGGTTAAATTTGACACGTTAGGCATCCCGCAACACGTTAAATTATTTTATATGCTTCTTGCAACGGGTTAAATGTTGGATAATAATAATTTTCATACAACGGGTAAGGATTGTAGCGACGCAATTGAGTAGGGCTGCAACAAAAGGATAACCGAAGCTATTATACGGCACACTGGGAATTATCATTTTACCGCTGACATCATGCAATGGGTTAGGTGGCCTTAAGAGCCAAGGCTGTGGAAAATGCGTTTAGAAATAAAAACAGATAAGCCTTGACCATAATTTGCTAGCAAAACAAACCACTCGGTCGGAATAATTATTTGGATACAACATTGCAACAACCTTGACCAGTAAGCCTAACTCGCTATTTACACGAAATAGGAAACCTCACGCGCTTCAGTGCTATTACTAGTGAGCGCAAACCATAGTCCGCAGGTTTTTCAATAAACAACGATAAACCAGGCTTTCACTGTCTCATAACATGGCTAATTAGCAAAAGTTTACTTATTTACCTTTACAGAGACGGTGAGGCTTGCGAGGAACGATGATGAAAAAACCAAGTGACGAGCAGGACTGAAGTTGGGGGACAGGCGTGGCTGACCAGCAGTTTTGAAGACGTGTTAAAATTAAATTATTACATTTAAAAGACAGAGTTAAGAGTTTAAAAAGGCGTAGCCGGCCAACAACCAACGAGCAGTGGTTGCCAACTCCACGGACCAAGCAGAGATACAGAGATATAATGTTTACCCCTCGGGCCGAGGATTTTAACCACATGTTCGTAATTAGCACAGTCAGCTAACCAACTTAGCCGAAAATTACAAACAACGTGGTATTAGGCTATAATACATTACAGGGTTTAGATTCTTTATAATTTAAAGAGTTTGTGGTCAGACAAAAATAACTTAGGTAAATTTAAAGAATCATTGAGGTTTTAGTGATTTTAAGAATTTAGTTAATTTAACAACAAGGCAATGTGATATAATGACGAAAGTCTGAGTAGGTGACAAGAAGATGAATGAATAGTGTAATTACTAAAGCGGGCAAAGGTAAACTACGCAAATGATGAGAGGGTGAATGATTGACGTAGTTACGCGAGCACGCAAGACTAAATACAAGGCCAATTTAGGTAACAAAGAAAATATGTGGTCGGGAATACGAGGAGCAATCCAGCTACAGGCGGTCGATAGGTGTGATATCGGGCCAGGAGATATATAAAAGTCTGATACTATACGAACCGTTAAAGGTTATTTTATCATCGTAAACAGGATTGATGGGGGGGGGGCGAGGCAGTGTGACCACAAGCTTTAAGCAGGAGAGTGATAAGTTTGATACTATTAAGAGTGATAAGTCCGACATGCCCCAATCTGATAGTACCGTGGCTTCGGAAAATGGGAGTGGTTATGTCGCTGATTTTGGTGATGTACCAAAAAAATACAGAGGGAGAATTGCATGTTTTCTAAATAGTGGTGCAGTACATTTTGACAGCAACGTACAATTGGTTAATAGCAATGGAGATGTAGTACCGGGTAGTGACGTGGTCAAATTAGTATTAGGACGAATTACAGATAATAAACGTTTTCGATCTGATATGAGACACGCTCCCGGTATGGATGTAATAAGATGTACGATTCCCTATAAAAGGAAACTGCGGTGCTTGGACCAGCTTTGAAGACATGAAGTGCCTACCAGCGAAAGATTAGTCGGTTTGGATTTAATGGATTTTATTGGTGACACACCCTCGTTCCAATAGGACGACGAGCCGCTCATTGAAACACCAAAGGATCAAGCCGAGGCCTCGTGGTTGAACAACTTTCACTAACGATCTATGCAAGCTGTTAGAAAAAATGTATTACGACCCGGTTTCGCCCAGTTCATTCAGTGAAGTATCTCGTTTGGCTAGAGCCGTTAAAGTAACCAAACGTTCGGTTCCTTTTCATGTAACTAAACGATGGTTGTCTGGTGAAGAAACGCAAAACCCTTTCACACCCGTAGTTCGAAAATTCCAGCATAGTATAATATGTATTTTAGTAAGACTCCCTTTAATCCTATGGAAACACAAATTTAATCCTTGCATTTTAAAGGTACAAGTTCGACATGTTAAACTCGTCTACAACTGCCAACAGCCAATTGAAACCCTCATTAAACTCTGCTAAATTCGATACGTCGGCTAAATCAGCCGATAACACATCAAAAGGTCCAATGGTAATGCCTAAATTTTTTCTGATAAAGGAACAGAGTTTGCAATGCTAACGTGCAAAAGTTTATGCAACAGTACGGTATTAATCAGTACACTACTAAAAATGAAGATATAAAGGCAAGGACTGTTGAAAGGTATTTTAGTAATCTGAAGTCCATGATGTGATGTGACATGCAGGCAAAAAACACAAAACGATACATCGACGTACTACCTTTGTTCGTTTCAGCCTACAGCAATTCCTATCACTGTAATATTTAAGTGAGCCCAAGCCGGGTCGACAACAGAAATAAAGGACAATTGTTTGTTAACTTGTACGGATCCGGGTTTTCAGTAAGTGATGCAGTGCGGATGAGTAAGAAGAAAGACCTTTTCAGTGAAGGATATGAACCAATATTGGACATATGACATAGTGTATGTTAAAAAAAATTTAGACATCCGATCCCTATCTATATAGTGCGCGATTACGACGGGATCGCTATAGTGGGCACAATCTGCAAACAAGAAGTACAGTAAATGGTACTGCCTGAGATTTACAAAGTTGAAAGTATGCTTAAAACCAGGAAACGTGTGGGTCGGATCGAGTACTTCGTTAAGTGGATCAATTACCCTCCTTCTTTTAATAGTTGGGTCACAAATCTGGTTAATAAGTGATGGTTGACGAATATGGCTTATTCTACCTTCTAAAAGTAGCATAGAAATGTTTCCTGATAATACTTTACAACATTACATACCCTGTTTATCTTCGTCTCTAGAGCTTGATTCCAGTTACGAAGTTGTATTGGCTCAGATTTCACTTCCAAATTTCTTCAGCCAAAATAGCGGAATCGTGCTACGTAGCCACCAGGATGAAGCCAGATTGTTATTATGGGATATAGACAACCTGGAGAAGGGGAGCCTGAAGATGAAAAGGACTTTTCTCCGGAGGAAAAAATTAAACTTGCCAGTTTGTTAAAGCCTAGTGGCGAGAATCGTATTTTGTCCTGTACTCGTGGTAAGAAAAAGTACGATAGCATGCACGATTTGATGAATACAATTTACACTGAAATCAAGGCTTTCCGTGCTGAATATAAAGATGCTAAAAGTCATATGAAACACGTTACAAAAGACGGCTTACCTAATATTGCTTATTGCGAACGTACACATGAATACACGTTAATAACGATGTAATGAAGACTATTATTTGAGGCTCAATTTAGGTCCTACACTAGCCGCGAGATTCGGCTTCACCTCGACCAGGTCTCTAACCTGCCAGATATGGAAGAGGTTACCGTTGATACTACATTTCTCGTTAAAGAAAAAACCAACACGACCATACAATCTGTTTATATATATGCTAATATAATTCAGCCTCCGTTGGTGGGGTATTCTCGACATTGTTCAGAATGTCTTCCGTTCAAGGTGAAATTGGGGAAGTTATGAACGTTGAATTTAGAAGACTTCATTACTTTCCATTACAAATGTTTTCTATTCGATATATAGAGGTGGATCTTCGTGACGACAGCGGAAAACCCATTGAATTTGCTAGCTATGGAAGAGTTATTATTTTGTGTGCTTTACTTTCGTCAAGTACGACGTTGAGACACTTATGTATAAATACGCTATCACCCTCCCACCCCCTTCTCACTCGTCATCATGAAGAGGTGCCCGTATACCGAATATTACGTAAATCAGGTGGGAGGGGAATCCCCGTGTACTTTGGATGGACAAACCAGCACGGGCATGGTTTTGGTTCCATCCTAAGTTTCCTAGGACGCATAGCCTTCCCCTTCCTGAAAGGAATAGGTTCATATTTGGGCCGCAACGCACTGGGCGCTGGCGTTAGTATCGGAGGCGACGTGCTTGCTTGTAAAAGTTTTTTAAAGGCTGTTGTAGACAGATTGCAAGAGACTGCTCGAGGGATAGCTGGTGATGTTGCTACTAAAGTACAAGGTGGTAGAGGATGAAAAACAAAGAAAAACACATCGTGTGAAAAAGGATGCAAACGCAAAAAGACACATTAAAATGTGCTTAGACTAGTTGCATATAAAGTGTGCATTGTTCTCTCGTATAACATTCTTGGTGATGGCGTTTATTCACTCCACTTCGTGCAAATGTTTGTTTAGCCCTCTAGATATTTTTTCTGTGGATCCTACTCAGCTTTCTATACAAAAGACTAAATACATGGAATATCGGCCAGTCACCAATATAGCATCTACTCAAAGAATTGGATTTCATAGTACCTAGTTCCAAGGATTTTGTAGACTTATCACAATCATTATTTTATTTGAAGGTGAAGGTCTCGAAGTCAGCCGGTGTTAACTTGACGGCAGCTGACAACACGAAAGGTGGCACTACGAATCTTTGGCTCCATTCCACGTTTTCACAAGTCGACATTACTATAAATGGAAAGCTGGTGACCAACACCAACAACTACGGTTATAAGGCCTATTTACAAACTTTGCTGAGTTACGGGAAGGAGGCTAAAGAGTAAAGATACGCAACTATATTCCACTTTCTTTATGCCATTTAATGATGGGAGGACCCGTATTGCCAGTAGTGGAGAATTCGAACTGTTAGGAAGAAGATATCATGACCTGGTTATGGAACCTAGACCTATTTTAAATGACACTTAAAAAAAGTTCCGATTTGTGCCTCACAAGCCTGAGTACCATTTGTATTTAAAAGTGACTGGAGTGACGGGTGGTCTTGCTCCTGTTGTAGAGTTCTTAGATGTTGCCCTGCACATCCTTAAAGAGACTCCATCGCCTAATACTTTGCTAGCCATGCGCATGCTCTCGCTAATTTGAGCTCGAAATCTCTTACAGAAAAACTGATATCAAGACACATACTTTGGTAGCCAGTGTGAGTAGCAGCCAGATCAACAACATCTTTAATGGTACTGTGCCTTCACGCGTGCCAGTCGAATTAGTCAGATATGACGCATACAACGACGATTACTGTCAAGACCCCTTCATCTTCAGACATAACAATCTTTCTTCTTTTTAACACTCTCTGTTGATGGTTAAACTGTGCACGGAAACTGCTTACTTGTGATTTTACGAACAATAATTATGTTCATGCTTACATGTCATTATTTACAGTGTTAAGGATCCCGTTTCATAATACTTCTAACAACATTATGTACGCAAAGTTGGGTAGTGGTCTTTTGCTTGCGTCTTTTGTTGACTGCCGACCATAGTGCGGACGACATGCTCACTTTTCTCGTGTTAAGAATGGTATAGTGAGGCTAGAATTACGTGTTTCACAAGCTCTTGCTAGAAACTTGACCGTTATTGCGTTCTATCTACATGCTATCTAAGGAATGAATACAGCTGAAATTAACAATATTTTAAAGAGGAAGTGGGTACTGACCCTAATAATCAACTCCGGACAGCTCGATGTTGGACCGTAATAAACCTAGATCGTCATAGAAAGCCGGGATCAGACTGGGAAGCTGTGAGTCCTTGCGAGTATTTTGACAGTTACGGTTTATTGCCTTTGAGACATTCTATCCTTCAATACTTCAAGAAACGTAGCACTAAAAGTGGTATTATAATAAAGTACCTTTACAAACTTTAGACAGTACAGTATGTAGACATTATTGTATTTATTACATACTAATGCGTTGCAAGGGTCAGTCTGCTGTAACTATTTATTAAAAGACTTGCTTCACTCCAACAGCCAGATCACTTTGTATTCAATTTTGTCTTGTCTTTGAAGTAATGTTTTTTTGTTTCTTTATTGTGTATGAATACTCTCGCATCACACTCATGAGTCCTGTGTTTCTTTCCTTTTTAGTTGAATGGCGTTTGGGTGTAGGGATGGCATTTCTATGTGATCGATGCAGTCGGTCATACACCGTACAGTGTAACTTGGACAGACACATGCATTACTTGTGGGCTATCTTTTAATAGTGGGATTGCTCTACGTCATCATGCCAGATGTCGTTTAGTCACTTGTGTGCACTGTCCACGAGTATTTAATACTGCTGAAGAAATGAACCGTCATTGTAGTGATGTACATTCACGAATGCCAGAGGTTCCTCTGTTTGTATTAGATGTCTCTGCACATGGTGGCTTCTGTTGTAGTCATGCATATGCTGAACCCCCAATTAGATTCATCCTAAAGGTGGGAATGTCTTATTTCCAACAAGAGTACTTGAAAGGGTCTACGACTGTTAGGAACCCAGTTACGCTCGTTTTACTATGGGCTGGTATCACAGTCACCGTTTGTTATTTCACTTATTTTCAACTTTCAACTTCTATTCTAATGTGTCTAATTTAGGTAGATGACTCCAATTAGTTTCATTCTAAAGGTGGGACTGTCTCC
>JAHWFP010068088.1:5039-19236 GCA_023313725.1 Lithobius niger | reverse complement strand
TTGGTATCCCCAGACGATGAACGGATCGAAGATAGTTTAGGAAATGTAATTTACTGAATGCATATTTTAAGTCTGTGTTCTCTGAGCCCTCTCCTATCTGTGATAAGCATAATCTTCCCCATAAAACTCCAAATAGGATGAACGATATCGTGATTAGTTAAACTGGTGTCGGCAACTTAATACGCACGTTAAAGGAAGGAAAGGCCCCTGGTCCTGATGGCATTGGTGCTACGATCTTACGAAATACCGCTGATGTCAGCACTGACTTCTTGGTGTTTATTTTCTCAAGGTCACTTGACCCGGGGAAAATACCAAACGATTGGTTGCTGTCAGCAGTAGTGCTGTTGTTCAAAAGTGGAAAAAAAAGTGATGTCAGAAATTACACACCAGTTGCTCTGACATCAATTTGTTGTAAAATGCTTGAGCCTATCATTGTTAAGGAGATGGTAAAGTTCATAGATAGCGAAAACCTTAACACACAGGAACAGTTTGGGTTTCGAAAAGGCTCGTCATGCGAGCTAATGCTTGCGTCAATAGTTCACGACATGGCTGTGGTTCTCGACCAGGGCTATTCGGTGGACGTGATTTCGCTGGACATGGCGAAATCTTTTGATACAATTCCACACGACCTTTTACTGAGGAAGATGGAGTATGGCATTTCTACGTCAGTTATCCAGTGGTTCAGTTGTTTTTTGAAAAACAGAAACCAATACGTCATTATCGAGGGTTCCAAATCCACCATGGTGTCTGTTACGTCGGATGTGCCTCAAGGTTCTGTGAGCGGTCCTGTTCTTTTTTTGTTATACATCAACGACCTGATGGATGTTGTCGCCTCGTCACATAAAATGTTTGCTGACGACACTCATATCTATCAAGTCATAAAGAAGGAGATGGACAGGGTAAACAAATGGTGTAATACATGGTAGAGGAACTTAAACGCAACAGAGACGAAAGCAATGCATATACCACATAAGCGAAACAATAGTTTTTCTGTTTATACCTTAAAAGGTCTTCCACTCCAAGTTGCTGACTCCATCACTTGCCTTGGAGTCAAAATTAATAAAAAGTTGACATAGTCCGACCATGTGGAAAACATCTGCGCCAAGTCAAGCGGTGAAGTTCATTTCTTTCATAGACTTCTGAAAGATACTAGCCCCAAGGTTCGTGCAGCTGTCTTTAATGCTGTGGAACGACCTAAGTTTGAATATTGCAGTGCTGTGTGGGACCCCTACATGAAGAATCTGACTGCTTAGAGCGTGTATTGCGCAGAGCAGCTAGAATGGTGTATGGCGACTTTCGTAGTTCAACCTATGTCGCCATGCTTTGTAAAAAGCTGAAACGGTATTCCATGACTGATGAAAGGAAAAGCCACAGATTACAAGTGTTTTTCGGTATCCTAAATGGAAACACGACACTAAATCCCACCGATTTTTGCTCTCCTGATTTAATTAGTCGTCTCGACCACATCAGAAAGGTAAGGCGTTACAGGTGCAACAAAAACTCCCTGGCAGGGTCCTTTTTCCCCCGTACCATCATTGAGTGGAATGGTCTTGACCACGACGTCATCTGTGCTTCGAGCGACGATATCTTTGCTAAAAAGCTGTTGGCATGTTGTCGGTCGCTTACATGTAGTCACTGTTGCTGAGTGTTTCCTCATGTTCTGTTTTTTTTTTTATAAATTGTTTTAAATATGAAATTGCTATTTTGCTCTTTTAGGGCGTTGTGATTATTTTGTAAGTAAATAAATAAATAAATACAGAAAATTACTGGAAAAATACAAATTTCAAAAACAAACCCTTCACATGTGTTTGTTAATTTTCGACAGTCTCTGGTGGATAATTGTCGGTTGTCTTCCTCAGGCATCTCAAATTTAAGATCAATCGATCACAATTGTAACGCTCAAATTCAAAAACAAAAATACACACTGTACGGTATTTTGCGAATTTTCGATAGGCCTAATAGTCCGAGTGGTGTTAATTTCGGTCTCTCCTATCTTCTTCAGGCTTCCTTTCTTGTGCTTGCTTCTGTTTTACCTTGTCATGAGTGCCAGTGTTTTTGAAAATGCGTGGAAACCGTTGCCCACTGTACTTCTCGCGTGTCGTCTGCTTAGCGCTCGCACGATCCCATTTGAGCGAGAGGTGTGCCCCCAACTCTTTACTGATTAGGAATTTGATGTTAGGGTTTGACGGCCCTTGAAGATTCATGAGTGGTTGTCCACTCGCCTCACAGTGCTGAATCGCCAGCGATTCAAGTCCTCTTAGATGTAAATCCCTCTTACTATTAGACACCAGCAGAGTAGTTGTTTGGTCCCAATCGATTTTGTGCTTTGTACTCATGCGGTGGGTGGCGATGCTGTTTGCTTCATTCTCGTTTCTTACGTCAGCCATATGTTGTTTCACTCGAGTGTGGATTCCTTTTCGTGTTTCTCCTACATAAACTGCTTCGCACCCACCGCATGGTACACAATATACTCCCACTGGCGTGTCGTGAACTTTTTCCAGCTCCTTTTCCATCTCATGTTTTTCTTGAGATCTTACATATTTCACTCCTGGATTTTCTCGATGTTGCCTTAAGAGCATTGTTTTCAGGTTCTTCCCTTTCTTCATGTAAGTCTCGAATCCCTCTTTCTTCAGGATACGTTGCACTTGTTCGCTCACGCCTCGCACAAAGGTAAGTCCAATTCTGGGTGTTCCTACTCTCTCTTTAGTCTCCTTGCTAGGTACTTCGATCTCCGTCATTCTTTTTCTATTTCGTCCGATCTCCAAAGCCTCTTTAATCAATCGGTTCAGGAGTCCTGGAGGGAATCCTCTGTCTATGTACTCCCCTTTTGCCTCGTTTAGATGGTATTTTGCTACTCTTTCACTGCTCGAGTGTTTGACTATCCGGGAAAACTCGTTCTTGGCGATGTTACGCAGCTGACCCTCCGGATGTCCCGAGTTATACGAGATTCCTCTCCCTGTTGATGTTGGCTTCACGTATGGTTCGAAGGAGATGGTACCATCATCTTCACGGCTTAGCTTAACATCAAGAAAAGCTATGGTGCCGTCTTTTTCTTGCTCAGATGTGAATTTAAGATCTTTTTTCCATTGATTAAGGCTCTGAAGCACATTGCCTATTCTCTCCTTTCTCATAATAGCATACACATCGTCCACGAATCTCTTCCATACACGAATGCTTGGTTCTTTTCTTTGGATGAACAGGTCGAGGTGTTGAAGCACTAATTCAGCAATGATAGGTGAGCTTGAGAATCCCATTGGTGCCCCAATCCAGTGAGTAAAAAAGTGAGCCGGGTGTAAAACTGCCCCTATTACATCAGAGTAAGGCCTGGGTGTAAAAGCATTGCACAATTCGCTAGAAAATTTGCCACGGGCCATTAGTCACAATAGATATAAATTCTAACAAAAATAACAAACATGCGAAATGATACACTGCCTATTAATAAGTCTTAACTCAAGTAAATCAACCAACGTGCTGTCCGTAGATTACCCAGTGACCATAGATGACAACGACATTCCGATACGCTATATGGAACTAGATTAATCAACAACCAACCATGAATGTAGTTTACAACCAGAACACAGCCCCAAACCCAAAAGAGAGCTTTCTTGATTAAAGAAAGTAGTACTACAAGGGCAGGATTTGTATCTTCAATGTGGGCATCAAATCTGTTTTTAAACAAATTTACTGTGGGTGCTAAAACCACAGACTCGGGAAGACTATTCCAAAGGGGTAGGGCACGTGGGAAAAAAGTATTTCGGGCCCATTCATGAGAATGGTACTGGTATTCAAGTTTAAACGGGTGACCTCTAGTTGCCTGGTATCGTTGATGGTGCAATTTTGCTTGCAGGGTATGACCTCCGTAGTTTTGTCTTAGAATTTTATATAGAGTGATAATACCACCTCTACGGTATCTCCACCAGATGGAATGTGTTGTAAGGGAACGCAGTCTTTGCTCATATGGTTTGTAACCCTGACCACGAACTTTCTTTGTAAAGCGGCGCTGCAGCCTTTCTTTGGCAACAAGAACTTTCTTCAAAAAAGGACACCAAAAGTCTACCGCATACTCAATCGTTGGCCTAACTATGATCATGAATAGCCTAAAGAAAATTGCTGCCTCCCTGGATTTTATAGTACGGCTTATCAGAGTTGAAAAGGAATTTGCCTTATGTATAATAGAAGAGATATGGTTTGAAAAATTAAGATTTGTATTAACGCTTATACCCAGGTCAGTGACCTGGGTAGCAGTTCCTAAAAGTTCATTTCCCCAGTAGTAGTTTAACTGTGGATTTTTAAGTCCGAAATGCATAATTTTTGACTTTTGAGGGTGAATTTGAAGGCACCATAGTTGTGACCATGCATACAACGAATTTAAATCTTGTTGGAAGACTATGTGATCTGACCATGTGGATATTTTGGTTTTAATTTTGGAATCATCTGCAAATTTATTTATTTCGCTTTGAGTATCTGCACCAAAGTCATCAAAATAAAGTAAAAACAATAGTGATGACCCAGTACTGATCCTTGTATAGTGCCACTTTTAACTGGTTCTGAACTTGAGTGGTGACTTGAGATAACCACAGCTTGTGTTCGGTTTGTGATTCAATTGTTAATCCATTTAAGGATGGGCCCTTTAATACCAAAAAAACTGCAATTTATGGATCAAAAGATCATGTGGAACCTGGTCAAAAGCTTTGATATTATCCATATAAAAGATGTCCACAGGTGTACAAGAATCAAGGTTTGTCCAGACATCGGCGTAAAAGGATAACAAGTTGGAAACTGTCGAGAATCCATGACGAAAGCCGTGCTGGTTTGGGTTAGTAGCCCCTGAGACTGAACAAATTCGAAAATGTGTTGATACAGTATGTTTTCAAAAATTTTTCCTAATTGAGATGTAACACTGATCGGGCGATAATTTTCTGGGCTACGGCGTGAACCTTTTTTGAAAATAGGAGTTATAATTGCATGCTTCCATTGCGTTGGAACAAAGCCCTCTTGAAGAAGTTTATTGAAAAGGGTTACCAGAGTTGGGATTAAGCACTCTTCATATTTAATCAAAAAGGAAGGAAGGAAGGAAATTGGTAGGTGGGCGCTTCATATGTTAACACAAGGCATATAGATTCAGAAGGGAGTGATACTTTATTCTTTAATTTCATGTTTAATTTCATTGCAAAATACTGACGTTTCAACACAGTGCCTCTGCAAAGCATTCAGCCAAGAAAGACCTGCTGGTCAAAGCAGTGCAGTATGTAAACAATGCGCACAGCCTAACAGTAGACCAACCGCTTTTTTAAACTGTTCTCCATAGAACTAGTCCATACTACGATAAAGCTACTACGAAAGATTAGCGTTATCACGATCTTGCCATGCACAAGCTAATCCGAGCTATCAGTCATGGTGCCTGCTACCGGAGTTCAAGTGTCAAGGTATTAACCCAATTCAGGGTACAGCCATAAACTAAGCAACATTCCTAAAGTATACTATACATGTAGTTCAATTATTAAGATTATCAGAAAGTATAATGCAGTATTGCACAATCGGGTTTTCCCGCGATTATTAAAGAGAATATCGTCTTTGATTCACAACCTTAGTGTAATTTACTCGACAGAGTATAAAATTAGCACACAAAAAGTGAAAGAGGATGTGGGGCACTCGTAACTTACCTGTCCTAAGTTGATAAAACCATGTTTGTCAGCAATTTTGTCAGCTGCTTCATTGTTGCTGTTGACGTGAACGGCGAACTGATTCATGTAAATCTTTTCACAAGTACAAGACGACAATGACGAAAGATACGTCAAGAAGGCGATAATAAAGAGTGTACAATCATGGTTAGACGACATGATATAGAATCAGAAGCCGTGAAAAAGTTGACAGACAGGCCGAAATGCACGATCGGTGTCGTAAACTCGTCCAAACAACCCCTTCTTTTAAAAAAAAAAAAGTCTTTACTTTTGGCTGAATGCACTATCCAGATTGAGTGACGAAAGAGTTGAAGGCAGGGTCAGGACTAGCCTTGAGGTTTGGCCTGGCTATAGACAGGTACGATCATCGTCCGGTGCGTATTTACTTTTTTTAAGTCCGAGTCATCTTCTGCCAACTTTTCCCATGCTACCGACACACAAAGTACCATGAGTTACCACACTCAGTCCTACATGTACACTGATCAGCTCAGCCGTCACCTCTTAATACACGATGACTGGCGGCAGCTGACTTGTGTTCCTTCCACAGGAACAAGGACAAGCCTGCCCCTAGCGGAAACAATTGCAAGTGATGCAATCGCGCATGCGCATTTCGGAAGGGTGTCGTCCCATGTCGTCCGGTGTTTGGAGATTGGAATCCTGTCCAATGTCTTGAACAGGGTGGAAGAACAGATAACATCTATCTACGTTATAACACCCTTTGCTTACTTAACCAGGCCAAACTGAAGTATACGTAATTGCACATTTATTTGTATACGACCATTTAAACAACTAAAGTGTTTGGTGGGATACGAGACTACTCACTGCCACAGGGAGCCACAGGGGGCCGCTTTTTTATTTTAACTCACCTCTCTCAATGCAGCTCACTTTTTTATTTTGTAATCTCTAGAGCACCATGTACTAGCCTACAACGTTACCAGGCTACTACTTAATGATAAAGTATTCTTTCCCTTTTTTTCTTATAGGGAAAAAAAATTAAATAAGCATAAATGACAGAAAAACGATATAATCAGTCAGCTTATCGAGCAACTTATAAAACCGTAGACCTCGGGGACTTGATTGCTCGGCAGTTACCGAAGTAAACCCTTCTTCAACGGTTACAAAGATACGAACAGTACACGTAGGGTAGACGTATGTCCTGTAACAGAGACCCATGACTTTACACACGCAACGTGTAACGCTAGTTGTTGACTGTAAAAATACGGTACCTTCCTAAACGACCAAACAGAGCGAACCAAACGCACCACTGTTGGTGACAGTTTTGCTCATTCCCTGCTAATGTCCTTGTTAATGCGGCTTGATTGACGTCAATATCGTCAGCGATGAATCTGTTTCGTCAAAACTGTTCCCTCGCGCATGCTCAAACCTCCACCCCAGCAAACCACCTCCCTGAGATGGTTCGCAATTTGGCATTGCTCTCGCCGGGTCACATCTTCCTGGTCCAATCCTGGTCACCATCTTCCTGGTCCAATCCACAGGGACTCGTCACAAAATACGAATACACCGGCAGGACGTCCTGCCGGTCTATTCGTATTTTGTGACGAGTCCCTGTGGTCCAATCCTGGTCAAATCCATTAGCCAGGTCTGGTTGCGGTGAAGGTATGACGTATCGAATATTTTGCTGAGCTTGTTGATCTGTGTTGTAGTTTAGGAAGGTACTGAACGGCTGACGCAACATCACGCGCGTGGACAAGTTTGGAGCCAAACTGTCTCTAACAGTGGTGCCTTCTATTCGCTCTGTTCGGTGGTTTAGGAAGGTACTGTTAGACAAATCTAAACCCTTGTGTTAGCCTCCCAGTAGTAGAGTCCAAATATCTAGGGTAAAATACCTTAGTACTTAGTGCATTCTGTATTGACGACGCCATTTTGGCACAACCTGTGAAATACTACGGCAATTAAGAAGACCGCTTTATTTGAAAAAAACACTACAAATACGAAAGAAAGTTGATCAAAGATCAAGGTCTTTTAGGAGCCCAGTTCAAAAAATAACTATACAGCTGATCATACAAAGAAGCAAAATGACATAAAATCAATGTGGAGGATAGCCTATATCATTGCAACCAAAACCATTCCGGTGTGGCATGTCTGTAATGTCATCCCGTACAACATATCCTGGATGTCCAAAAACAAGCTTATCTTCAACATCAACAAATACGAGGTAATGCATGTTGGTTTCCTCAGTCAACAGTTTCAGTACACTATCAATAACAGAACTATTGCTCCGGTTGAGTCGATCCGTTCCTTGGGGTTCACTTTCACCAGGGACCTGAAAGTTGGCACTCAGTGCATTGCAGCAGCGAAGAAGTCTAGCCACACCCTTGGTTCCATCATACAAACTTTCCGTTTTCTCACTCCTCGTACTTTGAGACTCCTTTATACCACACATTTCAGACCACATCTTGACTACGCTGCGTGCGTTTGGAATCCTTACTTAATCAAAGACTGTCAAGTACTTGATGCTGTTCAACATCGTGCTACTAAATCGATTCCGTTTCTGCGTTGCTTACCCTATGACCAACGACTCAAGATCCTGGGTATCTCCACCCTTGTTGATCGCAGACTTAGAGGTGACCTCCTGCATGAAAACATTTAAAATATGAACCGTCTTGGCAAAAGGGCCCCAGGTGACCGACTCAAGATGAGCCTGTCCCACACTAGAGGACGCTCGTTTAAACTGCAGAAAGTGTATCCTAGAACCCAAATCAGATACCGATTCTTCTCCAACAGAGTTGTAACGAACTGGAACACCCTCCCCGAACATCTTGCCAGGCGAACTTGCCCAGATTTCAGGAAAAAAATGTACGAAAGGGAACTACCTCTCTCTGAATCTGCTTCCTTCCAGCCTAATGGGACGCCCCTGGCCGCGTATGGTTTATTATTATTATTATTATCCAAAATCCGTCGAAATCCGAATCCGGGAACATTCCAACAATTCAAGACGGCGGCTAAAAAAAGGCCACCAAAAACGGTTTTACGCTTCTAGCGTCTAAACCGTTCATCCGATTGAAAAATTAACGGTTACCATTTATGTTAAGAATAAAATTTCCTTCTTGTCAAAATTCGTTATTTAAGTTCTTTTAGGCCATTTACGCACGTTATACATACAAGTTACGTATGTTATACATACATGTTATACATATCTTACAAGTGGACTTCGACAAAGTTACTGTATACAATGGTGTGACGAAGTTGGGATGATCCTTAATCCAAACAAATGCTATTTTATGCACATTGGTTAAAACAACCCACGGCTTATGTACTATTATCGTGGTAAGCCACTTAGTGTGGTGAACACAAGAACTGGGAGTCATCATCTTGAACGATTTTAGTGTTTCGTGTCAAGTCGATGCTGTTGTCGCCAAAGCTAATAGATTCATTGGCTTCATTAAAAGACCTGTGTTATTTGGTTGCTGCCTCCATCAGAGCCATTTATAAATTTTATGTATGCCCTTTGACAGACGGAACATTATATTCATGCTTGGCGGCCATGTTTGATCAAAGACATACGTCGTCTTGAACGTGTGCAACGCAGGAGTACTAAACTAGTACCACAGTTTCGGGGGCTTTTGTACTGTGAAAGACTACGAAGACTTGGTCTCACACCAATTCCTGGAACGTGGACTCGAGGAGACAATATTTTAACATACCAAATCCTCCAAGGAGGGGGTCAAGTTGAATCCAAGAGTATTCTTTACCCCTTCTGACTCTGTGATTCGTGGGCATCCCCAAAAATTGACCAAGAGTCACGCCAGGTTGGAAGTGTGACTTTGCACACCGTGTTAGTAACCCGTTGAATGCACTTTCAGCCAATGTAGTTAGCGCTGGAACTGTGAACTTGTTTAAAGCTGCTGTGGACAAGTTTAATGCAGCTAAACCCAACGTCTGAAGTCCTTATGCTGCTATCAGCCTCTGGCTCTGCGTTTTTCTTTCATGTATTATTATTATTATACAACTGCACATATTGTGTATTACAATTCCCTACTTTACAGCTGTAGTACCCGTTCTAATTCAGATAAATCGATGTGATTAGGTTTAGATGAAAGACGAAGATGTATATTTTTCAACAAGGGTAATTAAAACAATTTATAGTAATTAGAAGCGAAGCTACGATAGTTTTTGTACATTGTAGCGCTGTGCTTTTTTGCACTATTTTACTACAAGTTCCGTCTTTAAACTGCTGCAGTACCCGTTCTAATTCTGATAAGTGGATGTAATTAGTCTTAGATGAAAGATACAGATGTGTATCTTTCAATAAAAGTAATTAAAACGATTTATTTTAATTAGGAGCAAAGCTACGGCAGTTTGCCTATGGTGTAGCGCTTTGATTTTTGCGTCGTTTTACAACTAGTTCCGTCTTTAAATGGTTGCATCAGCCGTTATAATTTAGATAAATGGATGTGATTGGGCTTAGATGTAAGACGAAGATGTATCTTCATTTTTCACCTAAGCCTAATTACATCCATTTATCAGAATTAGAACGAGTACTGTGGCAGTTTAATGATGGAACTTGTGGTAAAATAGCGCAAAAAGCACAGCACTACAATGTAGAAAAACTATCATAGCTTACCTTTTAATTAATACAAATAATTTTAATTACCCTTGTTGGAAAATATACATCTTCATCTTTCATCTAAGCCTAATCACATCCATTTATCATCATTAGGACGAGTACTGCAGTAGTTTAAAGATTGAACTTGTTGTAAAACGACGCAAAAGTCGCAGAGCTACGTAAATAAAGTGCCGTAGCTTCTAATTAAAATAAATCATTTTAATTAGCCTTGTTGGAAAACCTGCCGAACTGGCAACCGCACGGCTTTCCCGAAGGAAGGCGTGGGCACGGGTCTCAGAACTTCACCTTTCATTTAAGCCCAATAATGTCATGGATTTTAATTAGAACTAACATTGCAGCTGTTTATAGTCAGGAATTATAGTACACACATGTGCTGTTGTATAGCATTCATAAACTGCCTAATAAAACTTAATTGACGAATTTGGGTGAGAAGGCTCAATTTTACGAAAAATATGAATAGAATCTTTTTTGAAGAAAATTTTATTCTAAATATAATTGGTAACTAGTTTATTTTCAATCGGATGAATGGTTTAGACGCTAGAAGCCAAAAATTGCTTTTGGTCGCCATCTTGAATCCGGGATTAGAAGAAATTCGACTTGGCACTGGGCAGATTTGGATTCAGCATGCTCAAATTAGGTTAAAACCGACCAGTGCCCAAATGTCTCAACATTTGCCGGTGAAAGTTATTTTTATGTTTCTTCCTTCCAGTCTACTTTTCAAATCTTCCAATTTCCACCTTTTCACTTAATGAATTTTGGGGCTGTGGTGCCAATCACTGCCAATGTCATGCTTTCCGCCCTCATCCAACCCACATCCCATGCATCTTTTTGATAGATTATTGAGTCTATGGCTGTCCGTTGCAGTTCCCTAGCTCGATTATAGATACCAACATACATGTCTGTATGGTTCCTCATAAAACAAAATCTCCTCCTAACCCTCCGTTCCTATAACTTAGGCCTCCAGATTCAGCTAGGTAAGCATTAAAATCACTTGTTAATAATTTATCACATCCCTTCTTTTTGTACTCATTTATATCTTTAGCCAGACAATCCAGGATCTCCTCGTTCCACCTTTCTTTCCACCCTTCTCTACCAGATAAATGATTACCAGCGCCCTTTTTGAACATCCATTATTGCCCAAAAGTCATATATGCTCCCTACATATTTTGTCGCCTTTCACCCTTCCGGCATCTTCTCTTGTGAACCCTCCAATTCCACCTCCCTTTTTTTGCTTCCTATCCCTATTATTGCCAAACCAATGCCAACCATCCCACCACTGCGTCTCCTCTTCCCCACGTAAATGTGTTTCTCCCACTGCTAAGACCTCCACAACAGCTTTCAAATATTCCCATTTTTCCCTCACCCCTCCTACCTTCCACATTGACGAAGCCAATTCCCTGCCCTTTAAATCTGTTATGTATCCGTTGTTTTTTCTCTCCTTGCCACTTCCTGCACCCCTCTTCCTTTTGCTAACTCTAGTATCATCACCTCAACTCAGTCAAATAGAGAACCACTATCTTGACCAAACCCAACAACACCAACACCACATCCCCGCAAGCCTTCACCCTCCGACTGCAATAAACTGGTAAACCGTTAACCAACCATCCAGGCATGATCCCTCACCACTAACTAATGCTTATTTCTGCCGCCCAGGCACACGCTCTGGCTCTGGGAAGAAAAGATGTCTCCTCACTGATCTGCTCCGCGTTGTGCTAGAATTACCTAAAATGAACAGCTGAACAACTTTGTCCCATACGGTTTTGGGGTCAAAGGCTTAGTTTGGCCCTCATACATTATCCAAACTTGCTCTTTTTGGTGTCAGTCATCACCTTCGCTTATTGACAGTATGGATGGAGTAACCTTTACAAAAGGCACGGTGCGCAGATGCCTTGAGTACTGGCAAGGAGCAGCGAAGGAGCCTTACTCTTCTCATGTTCCCACTGTCTTGACAGCACTTCGAAAGTTTTGTCACAATCTTACTAATGGTATTTCCTATAAGCCTAAACTGGATTTTTCCACCCCGCGCTGCACTTCTTATGATACTCCAGGCACGGATAGCTTTGCCTGAACATAGTGTAGTCCATCTGCTCGCCAGTTTTACCCAGGCCACGGACAACATCCAAGTAGCCAATATTGTTTACCCAATGAAATCGCCTGCTGTCCCCATCAGTTGTTATGTGATTCCAGTGCATGTGGTAGTGATAGTCCTGGAGATATGGACTAGTGCACACAACAATTTTGGCATCCTTCCTTACCTTATGTATCTTCCTAACACAGCACATTTCAACACCCCTCAGTATTTTCTCAAAGCACATTATTTGTGTGTATCGAATCATACCGCTTAGCCAGGTCACCACATCTCCCTCCTGACAGTGACACAAACTAGCAAAAGTTTAAAATATGCCCATACTCAATCTTCTTCTGAAATTGGTTTCAAATGTCTCCAACAACAAGCCACTACACCCCAGGTTCATGTTCCAAGCTCACAGAATGTTTATCCTGAAACCCATCTTTCTGCAAATTCCGGGTATTTGGCTCCGCATTAGCAGAGACGTTATTAGCCGTAACTATCACCAGGGCACCGCCTAGGCTTGGAAGAGGTTGCGATATCTAGTTAACTTTCTAATCTATGATGAAACCCACAACTTCACTCTCGGATGACCTTGCGAAACGGGATGGAATATGAAGCAATAATTACAACATGGGCACTCCCACGTCTTGGTGGTTACCATATACCAAAAACCAAAACATTCGCCAAGTAAATCGCATCGACTAATAGTTCGAATGTTAAAGCAACACCCCGCCTGCCTCATAACTTTTCATCTGCCTTATAACAGCCATGCGCTGCTGATCGCCATCCACGTATATACCTCGCCAAGGTCAATTGAGACCGCGCATCACGCGGAAACCGCAAGGACTATCCAAGCCAAACTTTGCATACAGTAGCACGGGTGTCTAGAAAATGTTTATCAAAAATAATCCGGAATTGCACATGGGGTTGAGGAACCATTAGGGTGCCAAAATGGGCCAACAGCCAAGAGCCAAATAACAACGAGAAAGTGAGGCCGTTTTCTAATGGTTAAAGGCATTCGATTGATAAAGAGGAGGCAAAGATGGCAGAAGATGTGCGGCAAATCCTGGAAGATTTTCAGAGAGAGGGTTTGATTACAGACAGAAACGTAATGTCAGGGTTAGTGTCTCACCAAGCATTTGAAGTTATCTGTAGTGAAACTGTGATGTGTGGAATATCAGTAATTCTGTGAATCAGTTCCCAGAACAGAACAGACTTCCGTTTTAAAAAGTGTTGATGTATAACGTCTAAACAATGTCACTATGTGTTCAATCAGAAACACGTATAGGTTTAATACAGTTGACGTCATATCCGTCAAGATGGGTGGTGTTAGGAAAAACATACTAGTTACCATGGAAACGTAAACTTGCTGATCAAGTGACATCATATGAACGTGTATGGACATGTCAGTGTCTGTAATATAAAATTAAATCATAGTGACAACAACAGATGGCAGCACCTGAACAGCTGACTATAAAACTGATATGTCATGTAAACTTAAAGTTAAAGGGCAATTACATCCATTTTGACATGCACGTGATACTTTTGGACCATTTAAACAATAACTAAACACAAGAATTGCGGTAAGAATACGTTACGTAGGTCGATACAACAATATAATTACTGCAACACCAAAACACGAGACGGGGCCGCCATTGTTTTGCTGGAACGCGCAGAAATTAATGCCGACAGATGGTAGCCATCGATTTCGACACGCAGCCGAATGAGATAGCTCTATTGGGTGTGAGAGCTCAAGCGACCGACGGCCTTACTTAGCCGACAGTTGTAGTGGCCAGCTAAGGCCGTCGGACGCTTGAGCTCTCACACCCAATAGAGCTATCTCATTCGGCTGCGTGT
>JAHWFP010068086.1:0-11686 GCA_023313725.1 Lithobius niger | reverse complement strand
GGTACTGAAAGAATTACGATACACGTGCAGAACCCCCGCCCCCCGAAGTTGTTCAACAGACAAGGTGCGCACTTTCAAAATTTTCAGCTTTTTCAAACGCCACATTCCTCAATCACGCCAGCCGCGCAAGAAAATTCAGTTTCTTTGCCTTCGCCGAAGTTTTCTGATCGAAAAAGTAAATTCTGACGGCTCTTTTACAGCCTTTGTAATTTGGATGACCCTGTCTGAAAGTTAATTAAAAATTGAAAACTCGCTTCGATGAGTTCAAGCAGTCTTTCGAGTATGTACTCTCCCTCTGCGATTTTAATTTAACGCATGTACATTTGATTAAAAATGAATTCCCCCTCCTGCACATGGTCTATTGGCAGATCGATCCTTAACATTATGGAACAACGGAGCATATGGAAACAATTTGAAGGTTACCCTGCTCACAACTCGAATTTGAAATGTCAGGGGCACAAAACTTACTGAACACAATATTGACGGGGGGAAAAAAGCAATGCACCAGTAATTACCTCCCATTTTTTCAGACTGAAAAGGTTGGAGTGACATGTTCTTGCATGTGTTTATTTGATTTGTTATTGTTACGGGTTTACAGTAGAGGTTGACTGGTTTTCAGTTTCGGCACCGAAACTAACATATTTATTGGTTTTGGTTTCGGCCAAAAAGTTACTGCTCAGTTTTGGCTTCGGCCGAAACCGAATTACTGGTTTCGGCAGTGGAAAAACTGAAAAAAGCTGTTTCGGTAAAGCCGAAACCACTTACTGAGCTTGAAGCAGTGTTCCTCGCTTAGTGCAGCGAAGAACGAAGCTTCAGTCTCAGTAGGCATTTTTCACTGCTGTTCGCTGTGCACATTATAATCTGTAGCGCTTCTAATTTTATGATTTTGTCCTTGCTTTTCATCTGTTATTAAAACTGCTAATACTCAGGTTATGTTAGGGTTCGTTTTCGGTTACCCAATTTTCTACATGCTGGTTTAATGCGGTGGGACGCGTCAACTATACCACGAAGGGAGAACAGGACGAAAAGTGGTTCTGCGTGAATCGCATCCGTTAACTGAAAGAGTATTCTCCCATCTTGTGAACTCGCACCGGATTTTAGTTTTTCAGAGAGCATTGCTAAAACAAGCTTTCGCACTACGTATTCAGTTTCCTTTTTGGCTGAAACTACTACTACTAGGTTTCGGTTTCGATCGTGCTGTTAATAGCTTGTGTTTTGGTTTCGGTCAAAACCGAATTGCTGGTTTCGGTTTTGACAAAAGCGGCCTCAGTCAACTGAGAGTTTACTTGTTGTTTGAGCGGTTGTTAGAGAATGACACTACGTTCATACGACCATTTGAAAGCGCTCTGGAGTCACGCGCATCACATCCCAGTCGTTTCCACTCCCGTTCGTCTTGCAAAAGTTCGTACTGCTTTCTCCGGTCTGAGGCCACCGAATGAAAGCAGCTTCGTTAGGTGTTTTAGTATTTGGTGAGAATCGTTTTTACCCATTTAAACCCTAGCAAGTGCATTGAAATGTTGGCATTTACTAAAACAAAGATGGCGTACGGTCCCTTGGCATTGTATCCACAAAGACTTGCTTGTTTTTGGTTACTGGCCCTTTTTAATTACCCAATTTTCTACACGCTGGTTTAATGCGGTGGGACGCGTCAACTATACCACGAAGGGAGAACAGGCCGAAAAGTGGTTTTGCGTGAATCGCATCCGTTAACTGAAAGAGTATTCTCCCACCCTGCGAACTCGCACCGGATTTAAGATTTTCAGAGACCATTGCTAAAACACGCTTTTTTGCACAGCCACGTAAACGTAGTTAATGCTTGTCCAACTATATTGAGAGGGTCGAGTCCCAACCTAAAAATTACGGTTGATGCGTTTGGGGAGTTGGATTTACTTTCGTTTAGTTTCGTTAAGGGAACATTACGACTCTTCCAGCCAGCACGCGAAGGACTCACCCTTATCGACCGACTCAGCAAAGAAACCCGTGGATCAACGTTTAGGCGTTACTTAGGTTGACGACAGCATCAAGAGGATTTTCCGCCTAAACCACAGAAACAAAAGGAGGGAAAAGAAGCATCCTTTTCCCTCCTGCGTCTGGTTTAAGAGGAGAGAGAAAGGTTGAGAGAGTTTAAAAAAAAAAAGTAAACTCTTCGAATATGATAAATCTGTTTGCGTCACCTTTGACATTTCGAGGTTAGCCGTTTTTAAACAAAAGATTGGACCACGCTAAGGCTCTCCCTAGTTCACTTAACGAACACAAATCGTCTTCGTGCAGTTTGGAACCGCACATTTTAGGAAACTTCGAATTTTGTACACGGAAAGTTAAGATGCTAAAAAACGGGGGGAGGGGGGGGGGGAAAGAAGCTGAAATTTCCGACTTGAACCCCCATTTTTTTCCCAAAAAAATTTGAGGAACTTTTAGCTATTTAACCACCTTTATTTGGACCCCACCCCCCTTCTTTTTTCGACCCTGCGGACTGGAAGTTAAAAATACCTACCCACACCCCCCCCCCCCCCTCCATATTAATCCACAACTGATGTGTGGTTAATGGTGGCCGGCTCTGGCGTTGCTTAAACTTTGCAGCTTATGCAGCACAATTTGTGTGAATTTAAAATAATTATATTGTCCTTCTTCCCCATAGTCAATCTTAGCAGTTGAAACGGTCGTTAATTCAACAATTTCCCTTTTTACAACTGGAGTCAGGCTGTAAAATTAGTAGCAGGATGGCGGGACCAAATACGGAGCCCTCTAAACCTTATTTAAAGAGGTGCGGATTTGCCTAGGTATGAAATATGAGTCAGTTAGTATGTGAATGTAATAAGTAACCTCCTCGAGCGAAGCGAGACGACCCCAACGGAGCGAGCGAAGCGAGCGAGGTGGGTAGTAAACATATAAGAAGGTGTCGAAGTGAGATTTAAACAGGTTGACAGAAAATGAGTTGACAACACGATCTGGGAGACCATAACCGAAATTGATGATTCTCTTCGAAACGAAGAGATGAGAAGTAGAACTCTGAAAGCGAAGTTCATGCCCCCTCGCACACCCAGTAATCGAGAAAAAAAAACTTGTTAGGATGAAGATTCAGAAACCATTCAAAAATCTGAAAAGTCAAATAGCGTCACCACGTAAGAACCTGGCCTTGACGGATGTACGATTAAGTCTATAGGGCAGTGACACAACGTTGTATTATTGTATATAAGTCTATGCTGGAGCCAGTAACTGAGATAGCTGCAAGGGTCACTGGAGGGGAAAAAGAAGGGCGTCTTACTGAAAACAATGCTGTTAAGAGTGGATTTCTTAGGCCTATAATGCGCGATTTTGTCTATTTGTTGGCAGTTGCTGACATTTTTAAGCAAGTGGAATCTTTATTTTCCAATTACAACCTAGCAGCATAAGAGATTGGAGAAAACAACGTTTTTTTCAAGCCTATGAAATCCGCTCTCAAAGCACTGCCTAGACTAGAAGTGCCGTTGTTTAACCCTCCACTTTAATTCAGTGCCCCTTGCAGTTATTTCTCTTGTAGCCAATATGACGTAACATGACGCTGCTCTATAGAGACGATGTTTATAAGGACGTACAGAGTTAACATCATTTGGTCTTTCGATGCGGGCAGTGTTCGAGTTTTTCCAAAGTGTAAGTGCGCGTTTATGCAGAGACTCGCCTTTGCATTCTCGCAGCTAGAACTGAATCGCGATGGGGGGGGGGGGGGATTGAGGCTTAATGGCGCGTCGACAACTTGGTCATTAGCGCCAACCTCAGTCACAGTGCAGTGGTCCGTGTTGCCACTGCACCACACATTACAGAGACGTTATTCAAACCCCTAATCTAAATCTTGTCATACATCTGTACCTCCTGCAAAAATTGAAAAACACCGGACAGGAGGACAGACTTATCGCCCAACTGACGCGCAATGTCATGCGGAAGATGGAAACGACGACGAACACCATCAAGATGGTGACAATCAACAAGTAAGTGGCGGACCGTAAGTGGACGCCGACACCAATAACATTCAGGAGGGTCAACCCCCCGCAAAAGGATACAGTGAGTAAGTCGAGTGTGACCAATGCGCAAACGGGCCAACACCACCTCCTCACGGCGACTGCGGCGAAACGCCGAGTGCCATTCCTCAACAGTGCCTTTAATAGCTCGTAATTTATTGCCGTCCTGTCCATCCCACGAGGCTTGCCAAAAAGCGTGTAACCTCAGACGCAGAGTTGGAAAAGCGTCCGAGGGAACAAGGCTGAGATCCCTTCCGAGAGGGCCAGAAAGGGCCCCTTTTGCTGCAGAATCCGCTTGCTCATTTCCACCTATCCCAACATGGCCCGGGATCCAGCAGAAAAGCACGGTTTTCCGCTGGCCAGGCAAGCGGGAAAGCAAAGCTTGGACACGTTGTGTCAAGGGGTTCCGAGGATTGTAATTCGCCAAGGACTCCAGAGCACTCATGGAATCGCTAAAGATAATGAAATGCGTGCCCTGAAGGCCAAGGATCCATTCCACCGCCAAACCGAGAGCCAAAAGCTCTGCAGAAAACACAGAATAGCCTGATGGAAGGCGATGGGCAACCGTCACTCCCTTACAAACACAAGCACAAGCCACGCCAGCGTCTGACTTCGACCCATCAGTAAACAGCCGCTGATAACCGGCGTACTGAGAACACAGCCGGCGGAACTCCTGTAAGTACCTTGCTGGTAGAGTGGAACCCTTCGGGAGGGACGCCAGAGCGAAAATGAAAATGCCACTTGGGACAAGCCAAGGGGCCACTGGCATCCCCCCAAGCCTCAAGACGGTGGGCATTTCAAAGGCTATCTCCTGACAGGACTGCTGGAGCCTATCGCGGAAATCACCCTTGCCCACCCTGCGTCTACCGACTCGCAAGTCTGGCCCAAAAACCATGGACCAAGCAGGACTGGATTCCACAGCACGTAAACGCACAGCATACTGAATGGCCAGCTTCCGCCGACGAATGGCCAAAGGTGGCTCCGAGGCCTCCTCGCGATGGCAAAGGTGACATTGCCATGGTAACAACGCTAAATGGATTAGCTAAATCCGACATCGTTTGAGTAAATATTTGCAGTCTTATAATCCGTGCCAATAATATAAAGAATTCCTCATGACGGAACAATTTTCCCAAACGCTTCTGAAATGACGTTATTTGCTGTTTTCGTTGCGAGGCGGCAGACATAAAACCGCCACCATGTTGGAATTTGAGGTGATTTCTAGCTTCTAGCTGTGAGAATGCAAAAGCGAGTGGGTGCTTAAACGTGCCCTAAGGCGGGCAACTCGAAAACACTATTCTTAAACAGGTCAAGTAAATAGATAGACATAAACTTGTTCGAGAGGAACCAGCCTTGCTAAGTAAGTTACAGAGAAAATAAAACAATGAATACACAAAGAATTCAATAAATTGTTAATTACAAGTAATCAAAAAAAAAAAAAACAATACAAGAGTAAATCAAAACAGTACAACCAGACAAATTACTAGTACCATTCATAATTAACAGAAAAAAGTTTGTATTTTTTTAGTGATTTTAAAGATTTTATTTACCTTCCAAATACTAAGCTGATTCATGAAATCAGTAGGGATATTGTTAAATGTTTTGAGAATTGCATAAGCTCTTCATTTACCCCCATAATCGTTTAAAATTCTAGAGACTGTAATGGGATTGTAGTGAAGGATTGTAGCTAGGGATTACAGTGGGATTGACTCTACTTAACTTATTTTAACACATAATGCGGTTTTTTTTTAAACCTTAGCTATTATTACGTTGACGTATTTGTTAATCTTCAAAGATGAGGTCAGAATGCTGACTTGTAACAACTGAAGTTCCTGCAATATTGTAATTATGAAGAGGGTTATGAAGACCAACATGCAATACATATATACATTCCTTAGGGTTAAAGGGGAAGCCAATTTCCAATGCCCAGATACGATTCCTGCTGGTGCTGGCGTCAAGTTGGAAGATAGTATTGATGGCAGCATAAATTATTTTAACGTCATCAGCATAAGAATTATTCTTAGCAGTAGAAGATGGACTGCTAAGAAGATGGACGATTATTCATAAGACACAATATTCAATCCTAATTCACCTCTTACTGCACAGCTAGGGGACTGCACTCATACCATTACATATTGTAGGCACTAGCTCACGGTTGCTGCCCTTGTTCTGCCCTTATTAGCTCTGGTGGTTCGACTTGCCGGTCTGAACCCCGGAACACCAACTAGCTCGAGCCTCTCAATCCAGCACCTTTTATACCAGCGAGAAAAATACGCTCATGCCTGAGGCATTATGTATGTTGAACAGGAGAAGCCCAAAGTGCACATGTAAAACCAATACAACCCCCATTATGTCACGTGACAGGTTAGCAGGTGCGATCCGGTCCTAACTGCTTGAACAATAGGACTCGCTCGTTACCGGGCTGTTAGCACTTAGCCAGCTACCGTGGCACGGTAGTTTACGGCGCGCAACAGCTATGTTATCGGCAAGGTGCACTACGGAGCGCTGACCCCGTGAGTTGCGTATTGCAACAGATGTAAGCCCGTTACAGTAGTAATAATCCTTACCAGATCAGAAACGAAATACTGAAAAGGACTGGTCCCAGCACGGAACCTTGAGGGACACCATAGGTAACAGGGATCCATGGAGAACATTTCCCTCAAAGTGTTGCCTGTTAAAGAGATAGGAATGGGTACAGTAGACAACATTATCGAAGCTCTTCAATTAAATGGACGTGAAAAACACTGTCAAATAGGCCCCAGGGACCAAACGGTGCAAGGATTTATTGTAAAGGAAATTCCCCCTTCCTCCCGGCCTCCCACCCTTCCCCAGCTGTGTAAAAGGACCAGGAAATTAATATGGACATAGGTGAGAGATATGGAGGGTCCCTCACTAAACTATTTCTTAATTTCTGTTTTTTTTTTAATGTAGTTTTTAATTTGCTTTTTTTTTCAAAAGTACTTTTCAATCTAACGAAATTGCATTTTTTACATTGAATCTAGTACCCTACCAGATCTGCAACCAGTATCAAAGCCCATCGCTTTAAACAGTATGGCTGACGAAGTTAGTATGTTTACTGCATTAATCACCCCTTCCCCCCAAAAGCCCTAAATGAAAGCTACCTTTCATTCACTGTTGTTGTAACGAGCTCACGGCTACGGAAACGTCACCGTTGTTAAACAAACAAACAAACACCCAGTTTCGTTTCGCGTCATCACCATTGTTGTAACTATAATGTTTTTTTTTTTAATTGATTGATTACGGGAGGGGCACCCACTGCGGATCTTCTGTAGCCCACAAAACAATAGAAAAAAACAAATCTCAGCACTACACAATAGCATCGGTGACTTTTTTTTTTCCCGAAGCTACATCAATACCACGCTCAAGCGGAACGATAGTATACAGGAAGGTTGGTCCTTCTCCAGCTCATTAAGTCGTTTTCCCGCCTATATTTCGTGTGACGTCACTGACTCCGGTCTGGTTTGGCTTGTGCGCATGTGCATAAGCTGTTGGGCTGCATTGTGACGTCAGTGGAGGCAGCAAACAAAAATCAACAGCCAATGGAAAAGCAATATGCAAAAAGCTCGGAAGAGACCCCCCTCCCTCCCCCCCGATGATCAACACCCAAGCTTATTTTAACAATGGTCGATATTCGGTATACCGTTGCACTCGTGGTACCGCGGAACACCGTGGCAACCGGTATACCGTAGAACGCAGCATTCTACGGTGATTCTACGGTGAGGCTTTAACCTCATTCCAAACTATAAGTAGCCTTACTCGCGAAATTCAAGGCCAATTCAAGGCCCCCGACACAACAAATTTCAATTTCCAACGTTTTTCAATGCTTGAATTTTCGCTTTTCGGATATAAGGCTTTTCACGGAATTCAAGGCGGTGTACGAAACCTGGTCCCTTGCATAACTCAGTACTTAACTCAAGTTTTGTACAGTTCTTATTTTCCCCACCAGTTAAAACTTCAGCTTCAATTTTTTTTTGTTAAATCCTTTAAAAAAAAAAAAAAAGAAGTCATTACCTTGCACGCCATCAAAAGTAAATTACGTTTTTCCTTCCAAACAAACGCTGCACTTGGTTATTCGCTTACGGGAAACACCCCCTCACACACACACATACACACACACACACACACGCCATTAAAATACGCACTACAAGAAAATGCGACCCGCTAACGTTTCACGCATCAACCGTTGCTCTATATACACTCTGCCGGGCACATTGTTAAATGATTAATTTCGCCCGATTGTTTCCCCCCGTGCTGCAGGAGATGATGACTTTTGAATGAGAACGCCCACGCTCATATTCTCCAGTGTCCCATGCAATCATCTCTGCCCACGATTATGGGGGTAATTAAGTCCCCACCCTCTGTCGCCTTCTCTGCAAAGGAAACAAAGAAAAAGGGGATGGGTTGTAAGAGTGGAGGGAGATTGGGGGGTTGGGGGAGGGCGACTGAAGAGATGATACGCCCAACCACGATTGAGAAAAAAAAAATCCTTCAGAACCTGGTTCTAATTTAAGTACCCTATTTCACCCCCTTCGCTCTATAGGCCAACGGCTTCGAGAAAGGAAATTACATTTGCGAAGAACAAGCTTATTACACCTCGCCACCCGCTCGTCCACCCCCCCCCCCCCCCAGCTTCTGTTTAACGTATTTAATTATTGGTGCAAAAGAGAGAACGCCGATAGCTGTGTTGTACAAAGAAAGGCATACCTTTCAGGGTAAGGTGAAAGAAAAACAAGGTTGAAACGGTAATTAGGAAATTTAATAATGATATTGTTTCAGATGTACCAGGGAAAGGCATGATGGCCTCTGTTTCTGTTTAGGTGAGCGGGTCTCCTTCGTAGCCGCTCTTTAGCTGCATGAACTTGTTTGAGCATAGAAGAGCCGGTGTCCTTCGTAGCCACATTTCTGTAGCGTCTATCTGTTAAGGGGCAAGGTGGCCCGATGGTTAGGATGACCATCTCTGCTGTGCCAGAGGTCACAGGCTCAAGCCCGGCCTCAGCCACCCCCAACATTTTCGGGAAGAGCAGGGCCCTGTGATGTCTCGTGCTCATGTCGACTGTGGCGTGTAAAAGAGCCTACGAAATTTCCGGTAGAAGTTACCTAGCAAAATTGTCCCTCTCTCCTTCTGGCACTATTGCTACGGCTGGGTGTGCGTCAAAGGCTAAAGCGGTGCGCTGTGAACTTAAAGCTAAAGCATAATGGAAAGTGTGGCACGCTGTCAACAGCGCAAGATATTTCATTACCTACTACGTGCATTCACAAATGACGCCTGCATCAAGACAATAGATCAATATATATGTAAGTATGTGCAATCCCTAGACACTACAAACTTGGCGAACTTGGGTGTGATATGGCGAATTGGGACTAATGGAGATATGGATGTTAGTTTTAGCAAGGGTAATATGGATTTGGTTTTAAGTAGTTGTAAGATTTTAGAAATGAGCGAATGACTTAGGGTCCATAGGCTCATGTATGAAATAAAGTAAAGTTTGTCCTTCGTACCACTATTTACCTGCATCAATTCGTTCCAAGTTCAGATTAGTGTGTGCCTTAGTTGGGCCACTCTATGGGAGCAGCATTTGATTTCAGATGAGCGGGCCTTAAAAATGGCTGGATGCAGCTGTGAGTGGCCACGAAGGGGACACACTTGCGTACCTCAAACAAGAAGATACAGCTGAAGGGTAGCTACGAAGGGGACACACTTGTGTAACTCAAACAAGTAGATACAACTAAAGAGTGGCTACGAAGGGAACACTCGTGTGTAACTCCAACAAGTAGATACAGCTGAAGAGTGGCTGCGAAGGGGACACACTTGTGTAACACAAACAAGTAGATACAGCTGAAGAGTGGCTACAAAGAGGACACACTTGCGTAACTCAAACAAGAAGATACAGCTGAAGAGTGGCTACGAAGGGGACACACTTGTGTAACTCAAACAAGTAGATACAGCTGAAGAGTGGCTACGAAGGGAACACTCGTGTGTAACTCCAACAACTAGATACAGCTGAAGAGTGGCAACGAAGGGGACACACTTGTGTAATTCAAATAAGAAGATACAGCTGAAGAGTGGCTACGAAGGGGACACACCTGTGTAACTCAAACAAGTAAATACAGCTGAAGAGTGGCTACGAAGAGGACACACTTGCGTAACTCAAACAAGAAGATACAGCTGAAGAGTGGCTACCAAGGGAACACACTTGTGTAACTCAAACAAGTAGATACAACTGAAGAGTGGCTACGAAGGGGACATACTTGTCTAACTCAAACAAGTAGATACAGTTGAAGAGTGGCTACGAAGGGGACACACTTGCGTAACTCAAACAAGTAGATACAGCTGAAGAGTGGCTACGAAGGGGACACACTTGTCTAACTCAAACAAGAAGATACAGCTGAAGAGTGGCTACAAAGGGGACACATATGCGTAACTCAAATAAGTAGATACAGCTGAATAGTGGCTACGAAGGGGACACACTTGTGTAACTCAAACAAGAAGATACAGCTGAAGAGTGGCTAGGAAGGGAACACTCGTATGTAACTCAAACAAGTACATACAGCTGAAGAGTGGCTACGAAGGGGACACACTTGCGTAACTCAAACAAGGAGATACAGCTGAAGAGTGGCTAGGAAGGGAACACTCGTATGTAACTCAAACAAGTAGATACAGCTGAAGAGTGGCTATGAAGGGGACACACTTGCGTAACTCAAACAAGGAGATACAGCTGAAGAGTGGCTAGGAAGGGAACACTCGTATGTAACTCAAACAAGTACATACAGCTGAAGAGTGGCTACGAAGGGGACACACTTGCGTAACTCAAACAAGAAGATACAGCTGAAGAGTGGCTAGGAAGGGAACACTCGTATGTAACTCAAACAAGTAGATACAGCTGAAGAGTGGCTATGAAGGGGACACACTTGCGTAACTCAAACAAGGAGATACAGCTGAAGAGTGGTTACGAAGGGGACATACTTGTGTAACTCAAACAAGTAGATACAACTGAAGAGTGGCTACGAAGGGAACACTCGTGTGTAACTCCAACAAGTAGATACAGCTGAAGAGTGGCTACGAAGAGGACATACGTGTGTAACGCAAACAATTAGATACAGGTGAAGAGTGGCTACGAAGGGGACACACTTGTGTAACTCAAACAAGTAGATACAGCTGAAGAGTGGCTATGAAGGGGATGTACTTGTGTAACGCAAACAAGGAGATACAGCTGAAGAGTGGCTACGAAGGGAACACTCGAGTGTAACTCAAACTAGTAGATACAGCTGAAGAGTAGCTACGAAGGGAACACTCGTGTGTAACTCCAACAACTAGATACAGCTGAAGAGTGGCTACGAAGGGGACACACTTGCGTAATTCAAATAAGAAGATACAGCTGAAGAGTGGCTACGAAGGGGACACACTTGTGCAACTCAAACAAGTAGATACAGCTGAAGAGTGGCTACGAAGGGGACACACTTGCGTACCTCAAACAAGTAGATACAGCTGAAGAGTGGCTAGGAAGGGGACACACTTGTGTAACTCAAACAAGAAGATACAGCTGAAAAGTGGCTACGAAGGGGACACACTTATGTAACTCAAACAAGAAGATACAGCTGAAGAGTGGCTACGAAGGGGACACACTAGTGTAACTCAAACAAGTAGATACAGCTGAAGAGTGGCTACGAAGGGG
>JAHWFP010068080.1:137102-164818 GCA_023313725.1 Lithobius niger | reverse complement strand
TGTGTGTTTGTGTGTGTGTGTGTGTGTGTGTGTGTGTGTGTGTGTGTGTGTGTGTGGGTGTGTAGAAATACTGCATCGAAATGTAAACTTGTGCATTACATAATTATTTGTGTGTTTTTGCTGGTTTTCAATAACATCGTACATTTAACTGTCATGGTGCAGAAGATATTGTGCTAAGTAACACGAATTGAATATAATTCACCTTTGATCATTTCGCATCGCTTTATTGAGTCTACAGGCAAACCTATTCAGTTTCAAAAAACCATGTACGATAATTTTAGCAATGGCTAAAAAAAAAACGTTAAGATGAACAAAATTAAATTCGTGTAGTTTTAAAGTTTTCAATAAAAAAAAATCATTATTTTGTTTTGACGAGACCCATGCAAGTGAACAGACAGATTACGTCTTCTACGTTTTTCAGTTCCCCAACTTCCCAGTTCCCAGTTCCCAGTTTTTCAGTTCCCCAACACTTTGGGTTTGCGCAAGTTTGGGTCAAACAATTGGATGGAGATTCAGCCAACACAGAACACAGAGGGACGATCATCAGGCCAATGAAAAGAGGTGAACAATTCATGTTTTCAGTTTGCGTTCGTCTGAAAATAGAAGTATTTTATTAAAAAACACTAATAATTCGAGGCATGAATAAAAGAAAACACAGATTAAAAACTTTTTTTTTAAATAGGGCAGCCTGCAAAAAGAGATACGTACCAGTTATAAGCGATACTCCCCGTCGAGTACATTCAATACCGTTAGCCAATTCCTTGCTGCGTATCCTGTAGTGACGTCAGTTTCGACTTAATGACTTATTTTACGCATCAAGACCACAACAATCCCGTGACATCATCAGCATCCATATTCATTTTCCCCATCCTTCCAACAAGATGTCCCCCCCCCCTCCCCCAAGAAAGGAACTATTTCAGCCATGTTAAATTTGAATTATCCCTAACCGTATAATGGAATCTCGGGAAAAAAAGCCGCGGAAAAAAAGCCGCGGAAAAAAGGCCTGGAAAAAAAGCTGATGGAAAATAAAGCCGTGGAAAAAGAAGCCCCGGGAAAAAAAGCCGCGGAAAAATCTGGTTGAACATTTACAAAAATAATACATAAATGCACTTATGTGCGTATTAATCATTCATTAGCTGCATGTTGCTCGATCAAGGTCACCTTTGGGATCCCAGGAAAAGAAACCAAAGTTTCCTGCGAAGTTTGGTCGGGTGACCTTCGATCGTTAAAGGATAAATAATGAAATGACGAGTTTCCGCCATAATTTGGATAGGAGGGGAGGGGGAATAATCAGGAAAATCATAAATTTGCCTTAAATCCGTAATTAACCAGCTAAAAAAAAAAATTCCGGAAAGCTTACTTTTATTCCAGAACTCCTTTACCTTTTTTGTTTTTAGAGCTATTTTGATATTTCTCTGCAAACATTTTAATTATTTTTCTGGATCGTGTCCCTTTCCCGCCACCCTCCCCCCCCCCCCCCCGCCCTGCATCGCAAAAAAAAAAAATGAATAATTTAGACACACGACCAAACTGAGGACGACCCTTTCCCCCACCACCTCCCCAGTTAAGGAATTTGGGAGAAAACTTGTGACTTCTTTTCCTTCGGGATTTCAAAGATGACCTTGATCGAGCAACATGCAGCTAATGAATGATTAATACACACGTAAGTGCATTTAGGTAGTATTTTTGTAAATTTTCAACCAGATTTTTTCGCATTTCTTTTTTCCATCGGCCTTTTTTGCCGCGGCTTTTTTTCCACGGCTTTTTTCCATTGTTCTTTTTTTCCATCGGCTTTTTTTTTCTGGGGCTTTTTGTCTGTGGGTTTTTTTTCCCATCAGCTTTTTTTTCTGCGGCTTTTTTTCCAAGGCTTTTTTTCCATCAGCTTTTTTTCAGGCTTTTTTTTCTGCGGCTTTTTTTTCGAGGCTTTTTTTTCGAGGCTTTTTTTTCCGAGGCTTTTTTTCCCGAGGCTTTTTTTTCCGGTCACCCTATAATGCCTCTCGTCCCGATGTAAATTCAAACCCAACTTCATCCGATTGTCAGCGAAATGCGGCAAACATTATTAGAAGGTTAGCAACCTTCGTTTAAACCGTATTTAAGCCAATTTCCAGCATTGACTTTCTTCAAAATTAGTTCAAATCCAAACGTTCTGTATTTCATGCAAGCATTAGTCACCCAGACCCGTAATTTAGGCGAACCCGCAGAAATCCATCATTCTTTTAAAACTGAACCACGTCTGATAATGGCTTATAATTCGATCTTGGTGTAATTGATTAGCAACTTGGGGAAATTCCCCCAACCTTAGTTGTCCTCCAGTACCTAAATCCCTAAGGTTCTAAATTTAGAAATACTGCATCGAAATATAAACTTGTACATTATATCATCTGCGTGTTTTGCTTGGTTTTAAATAACATCGCACGTATTAGCGGTCATACGCAATACAGATGCAAACCTATTTACGTTGCCTTTTGGACTTACATGTCAGACTACCTGAGCGGGGAATCGAACCCACGACCTTTAAAACCAAAGGCCGAGGTCCTATACCAACGTGTTTGGGCCTTGTGGCCGTATCAGTATGGCTCAGTGGTAGGACCTCAGCCTTTGGGGGGTTTCAAAGGTCGTGGGTTCGATTCCCCGCTCAGGCAGTCTGGCAGACTGCCTGAGGCAACGTCTGCCAAAGGGCAAAGTCCAAAAGGCAACGTAAATAGGTTTGCATCTGTATTTATTTAACTCTTGTTGAGCCTTTGGCTTTCCGTCTTTAATTTTAACGGTCTTTGTGCAGAGGATGGTTGCTAAGTAACAAGAATAATGCACAAATTGAATAGAATTCAGATCGCAGTCCGCATGTTTTATTGAGTCTACAGTCATACTTATTCGAGTTTCAAAAAAACATGAACGATAATTTTAGCAAGGGCTAAAAAACTTAAGAAGTACAAAGTTAAGTACTTGTAGTTTTAAAGTTTTCCATAAAAATCATTATCGAGCCATTATTGAGTTGATGCCCAAGCAAGTGAACACACAGTTCATTTCTTCTAGGTTTTTCGGTGGTGCATATCCGAATTCGTTCTCAGACACCTGCAAACCACATTGGTCACCGCAGATTGTAATGCATTCCGTGTAGCAGGGCTTGCATTCTGCCTCCGTGTTTGGTCTTGATGGGTTTTCATAACATTTTGGGTCTGTGCAAGTTTTGGTGAAACAATCGGTTGTGGGTTCGGCCAACACGGAACTCAGACCGATGAGAATCAGCCCGATGAAAATAGATGAAGAAGTCATATTTTCAGTTTGTGTTCGTCTGAAAATAAATGTATTTTATTAAACAATACTAATAATTTGAAGCGTGAATAAAAAAAACAAAAACAAAATGATAACATTTTTAAAGGGAAATAAACTGCAAAAGAGATACGTATGAGTTTTTTTTAGCGATACTCCACGTCAAGTACGCTCAATCAATGCCGTTAGTCAATCGCTTGTTATATGTCGTGCGGTGACGTCAGTTTTGACTTAATAACGTTAGACTTATTTTACTCATCAATACCCTAACCATCACTGTGACGTCATCAGCACCGCTTTGGATTTGCCACTACTGTCACATATTCAAAAACTGCCAAACCGAATCATAAAAATTATTTTGACGAATGTGGAAATTTGAAATCTAAAAAAATATACAGGAAAACAAAAATTCTCAAAATTAAAAAACTTAGAGATTTCATTGTGGTTTGGGAAAACTATTTTAATTGTGACCACAAATTAAGCTCAAATCTAAAGAATAATTATTTCAGGAAAACCACATATCGATATGAAGTGCCTTTTGCCAAGAATCAATATGGCAAAAGAACAAACAAATATAAAATTCCAACTATCTTTAATGAAATTCCTTTTGAACTGCTCCAAATTGGTGCGACAAATGAGATTAAAAACAAACTATTCAACTACTTCTTGCTTAATCAAGAAATCAATTAGGCTATGCCCAGATTGACCTACGGACTGATTTAAAAAAATACATATATACTAGCTGTACTAGCCAGTTCCTGCATACCTGAGCGAAATACTGTAGTGGGCAGTATGGAATGAAAAGGCTGCCCCCTGCTTCCTCCTCCGAACCCCCCTGCGCAGTTGTATGGCCTACCCAGTTGTATGGTCTGATTTTCCCCCATGCCCTCCAACCCCTTTCTCGTCTCGCACCGCCTCCCCGTCCCCCATCCCCCGTCCCCCGTCCCCATCCCTGCTCCCCCTCCATTTTAACCCCTGCTGATTTGTCTTTTTTCAATGGAGGACGCTCAATTGCCCGTTTCTCCGTTCTGTCACCAAGCGCAATAAATCCAACAACGGTCGTGCATGCAGTGATTGTTACTGAACCAACTTTGAAACTCCACCCCCCCCCCACCCCCCACCCCCACCCCCACCCCCAACTTTGGACAGAATGGGTGTACACACTTATGCTTGTAGCAGGTTGTCTCGCTTGGAATCGCTGCAATGTTACCAAACGGGAAAAAAATGTCAACCTAAAGCAAAGTAGGAAACCCACACCCCCACTATCATTGGATCATCACATGGGTCTTTATAGGACGATCTCGGACAGCTGTTCCTCAAAAACCGGGTAGTAAGGGTCTAATGCTGTCCGTGTTCCTTACAGGTTTTGACTTTTAGACCCTAACTTTTAACTTTTAACGATACGTTTTTGTTTATTAATTATATATATAGATACATATATAATGTGGAATGAAACATTTCGTCATTATTATTTCTTTTAGTATTTATATTGTTACATTGTGTTTATTTTTGTTTCTGATGCCTCCTAAGGATTTATGTTCGTAATAGTACTTGTCAACAAATATTGTGTTTAATATTCCTTCCCATTGTTCGTATCATGTGCTATTTTATTGTACCTATGTTAAACGACACACACAAGTTCACCATGAACTTCGAGCCGTAACTGCTTTTTTTTTTTAATTGTGACTTTATCACTGGCTTTTTAGGCTTTTTATATCATAATTGCAACGGGTAAACATCATCATTATGAATTTGAACCCAAAAACATATCAAACCTCCCTAATAACTAGAGTCCGGCCACTGAAAGAATGACTCGGCGTTCGTCGAATATCGCCCATGCTTGCCAGTACGATAGGTGCACCTTGCCGACAGCGAGTTCAATCGAGCTCAACATGGCGTCGAATTCGGCTTCGTTAGGAAAGTGCGGTAACACAGTCAAGCTCGGGAGATAGTTTAAAACGTCGTAAAGTATTTCGAATCTAGGGTGAGTGAATGTGGAGAGTTTAGAACAAACACACAATCCAGAATGTGTGCAATGGCTGCTACTGTCGTGAGGTTTTACTATACGGCTCCTGCAAGGTGCGTTAAGCCTTTAAGCTTTTCCGGGCAAGTTATCTACAGACGTCGGGGGAAAAAACGGCCGCGTCTACGATCAACCATTTTGCAGCTCAGTTTTTTTCGACACGTCAATATTACCAGAGATACTGTAGCTATAGTATCTCTGATATTACACATGCATGCAAGCAGTGATTTAGGAGTGGGGACCGCACTCTAGTTTGCCTTTTTTGATGGTTGTGATCGGTGTTAGCAGCAATTAAAGTAAGCGGCGACGCCAAATTGGGACGGTGGTGAGAGGGAAAACGATACGCTGGTTCCTTGTTTCGTTTTAGGGTTCAAAACGTTTGTGCAACACTAAAGGCTTAACGTCTGGATACGAGAAATCTTAAGAAATTATCGGGAGTGGACAAAATTCGATGTTGATTTGTAACTACACTTTGTACCGATTACGTGTGTAAACAAGCGAGCGGTCGCATTGAAATGCATGCTTATCTGACAACTAACACTGTCTATGTATTACTACAAGGATTTGCACACGCTTCAAGGTCACACGTGTGAATTTATTGTTAACTATTTTCGCATCACCAACACAGCCGAAATCACGAGAATGCTTCTATCGATTTAAGTCGTAGTCCAACAGTTTTGCGTGATAGTTTGCTTTTTTTAGACACGTGGAAATAAATCCGTATTTATTCTTAATTCGTCTTATTTTACTTTATTTGTATGAATTAAATAAACTCTTAAATAAATTAAAAGTATTTAATTCAATATTTGTTCAATGTTGTTTCAATTATTTTGTTTGTTTGGCTTTTGGGCAGCTGAATTTGGATGGCTTGCCTGCGTTACTTGTTGTTGCCTAGCAACCACTAGAGGAGGATGAGTGATACGTTAAGCGCGACGTTTAAATCGTTTTTAAAAGTACTTTTACTGGAGCAAACATTTTCTCACTTCACTATGTTGTGGGAGGAACCATAAATTATCTTTCTTCATTGCTGAAATTATTTCATGTGTTGTACGTAGCCATAACAACGTCTCGAAACGAGACCGTGTTACATCATTCCCATTGAATTCAAAGCACGGGCGAGCTCGATTCGATCATATTCGCAGTCTCTAGCGACAGGAACTCCCTGGACCAAGCTCATAATATAGCGTTGCCAAACCATACGAAATCTACATACAGTATAAATGTGCCTTCGTAACGGGTAATGGAGAGCGCACCTTGCGCGCACCAAAAAACAGGCGAGCGAGGCCACGACTTAAACAATCGATGATAACCTCAAGTCATTCTCTTAGTGGCCCGATTATAGTTAGGGGTTCCCACCTGGTTATTTGACCGTTATCATACGCCCAGCTCTTTCACCAAGGTTTCTCCACCGACTAAGACTTCAAACGTTAAATGATTAGAAAACAAAACCGAACTCGTTTGATGTTTAAGGTAAGGTTTGACTGATCCGAAGTCAAAACAGGAAAGGAACACAAATAAACGTTCCTGTAAGGTTTCGTATAATGCAGTGTTCCTGTGCTGTTTAGTCCACGTGAAACCTTACTGCTGTATTCACATGGTTTTACATTTTTTTTCTTTGTAACATGATGGGTCATATTGGTTCATTCTACTTGGCTAAACGATATCTTTGAAAAATCGTTAAAACCATAGTCTTAGTGTGCCTAATAGAAAACTATAGATTAAGTAATTCAGGGTTCGTACGACTCCTTGAAAACCTGGAAATGTCGTTGAAAATAAAAGTAAAATACCAGTTCTTAAGTCTTAAATACAAATCTTGAAAAGTGGTGTATGTATGATGAACGGAACGATGAACGGAAAGGAGACGACTTGACCTGAATAATCAATACTGAAAAATTTACCCCCGAAAGTAGGCGAGTGTATAGCACTATAGTAACCGGCTTACATGAACGGCATAGCGCGCAACTCACGGAGCTTACAGTTCGTCGTTCGGCTTGCCTCAATCATGGCGGCCTGCCAGCCTTCCAATTACTGCAGACTCAGGAATTGGACTGCTGCCAGCCACCAGGTGTCAGCACGGGTCCGCTGCGAATCCAGTCGGAACCAGACTGAGCCTGTTCGCCTGTTGCCTCAGGCAAGAGCCTATTGTTCTGCCCCTGCCCGAGCGGGTATAAAACGAATCGTGAGCTCGAGCTAATTGGTGTTTGGGGTTTGGACTGAACGGTCAGAACTTCTGGAGCCTACAGGGTCAGTTAGAAGGATAAATTCTGGCTGATGCCTAATATGTGGTACTCTGTGTATGGGCCCCTAGCCATACAGTAAGGAATGAATTGGAATTGAGTTCTTGCACTTGAAACCTCTCGCCCATTCCCTGATTAGTTACACTATATTAATCTTACAATAATTTTGAAAGTTGGGATATGGTTTTAATTTTATTTACATGCTTAATGGTTGAATACAGCAGTAAGGTTTCACGTGGACTAAACAGCACAGGAACACTGCGGTATACGAAACCTTACAGGAAAGCTTTTATGTGCTCCTTTGCTGCTTTGACTTCGGATTAGTTAAACCTTACCTTAAACATCAAACGAGTTCGTTTTTGTTTTCTAATTCGTGAAACTTTGACATACCAAGTTGGTTTTCTGTACTCACTGGAAACGCACTAAATTTCGCTCGCTTCGTCTGTCATTCAGTGAAAGTCTTTCTATTGGAAGTTGGTTTGTCCGCAGTTCTCTTTCAGCCACTTTGTTCTTTATTTGTAATATAGGAAGGCAAGCCAAATGGGCAACGGACATTTCAGCTTTAACACGGGAAAGTTACGTGAAACCATAATCATAATAAAAAAAAACAAGCGGCTACAGTGACTGCCTATAGTCGCACCGGTCTTCTGTACAGTTCCTCAACTTCCAATGTTGAGGCGCACAACTCTATCATGCACTACAGCAGCTATCTCTATTATACTAATCAAAAAGCAATAGCATATACATTTAATTTGTGTTGTATTGCCGCATTCATTGAGTAGAGACTGTAAACTAACCGTAAATGAATAACGGTTAACTAGCAAACAGCGTTCAGCGAGCGAAAATGTCACGTTGCGTAAACGCGCCCTTATAGGTTGCCTAGTTCCAATTGTTAAATTATGTTTACTCCAGGTCATCGTAAAAACGCTAACTTGTCTACTAGGGCATGTTTGGTCTATCTAGTTACCTCACGATTGCTTAGCAGACAATCGTTGATGCAAATTACCAGTGAATCACATAAATTTTTATAATAATATCGCAGACCGGCTAAAAGGAAAAGGAAAAGGACGGCCTAAAGGAAAACCACTTCTCCCCTCCTCGCGCTCGTATTGAAAATGAACCCTCCCACTCTACGTCCAGCCAAAAAGAAGCCAGGCATAAGAGGTCGATCAGTCTGACAAGTCTTCGGGAAGAGTGCTGGGAAAATGTCCCGGGGAAAATGTCCCGGGAAATGTATCCCGGGAAATGTGACCAACCCTATACTATATTCCTCTAGTATAGGATAATACGCGTGACGCCATCCAGTGGAATTCCAACACACTCATGCTGTGCTCGCTATTTTTTCAAATGTAATAATCACTCTATCCAGCTATGGCCCACACTTATGCAAATGTTGCAAATTAGACTTAAAAAGCACTTGAAGAAAGGTAACAAAGTAGAAGCCGGAAAGTACACAAATATACATTAAAAATCAGCGTTTCGACTCGTCTCACAGCCGGTATCAAGAAAGAGCAGCAAGTAAATAACAAGCAACAAATAACAAAAATTAAAATATTTTTAAGCTTCTGTCCGTTTTTAGCACGTCCCAGCAAGTTCTGCGTTGTTGAAATGGACATTTTCCTTGACCTGGTGAAAGCATTTGACACCGTAAATGACGAAAGACTTTTACAGAAATTATATCTTTATGGAGTCAGAGGGTTGGCACATAACTGGTTTACGGACTAGTTATCAAACAGGTCGCAATGTACTAAAGTCGGGAGTCATTACAGTACTGGCAGTATTTTAGTGACTATGTGCCTCAAGAGTCAGTTTTAGGTCCACTCCTATTTCTTGTTTACATTAACGATATATACAACTTAAACACTAATTCTAGTATTGTATCTTTCGCTGATACTGCACTTCTTGCTACTGACAAAAATAAAGAGCTAGCCTCTGTTAGTATTGAACGTGATCTTGTACTTATTGGAGGCTGGTTTATTGAAAACCACCTTACTCTTAACGTAACGAAAAGCAATTATGTGAATTTTGCTCTCAAGGAAAGGAAGGAAACGGTTGTAGATTTTCTTAAAATGCACAAGTGCTCAATGCAGAAAACTTCACCATGTGGTTGCCCATCAATACAAAAAGTTAGAAGTTCGCTATCTTGGTGTCACCTCAGATAGAATGTTAAATTGGAGGAGTCAAATCGCTGCAGTTCTAATATAGACTGCGTACACTATTGTGCAAAATGTATTATCTTAGAAAGCATGTTTCATTAAAGTTGCTTAAATTATTTTATTTTGCCATGGGACAGTAATACCTTCAGTACTCGATTACATGCTGGGGTGGAACTTAACATGAATGCCGTTGATCCTGTTATCAAGCTCCAAAAAAAAAATTGTTAGAATGATGACTTTCAAAAAACAGCGTGATCATTCATTCCAAGTCTTTCAACAGCTAGGTATCCTGCCAGTCCGCCCTCTATTCAGTATGTTTACAGAGTTTTAATAAATTTCCGTAAAATTAATAAACAGCTACAACTGGTTTTGTAACCAACTACCACACGAAGAGTGAACTAATAATTTTGTCATTCAGCCTAAAGTTACAAAAGAAATACTGCATAAAAGCAGCTACTTCTCTAAAAGCAAATTTTACAATAACATACCCAACTACATAAAAGCTATTGCTGAAATTCATCGTTTCCAGAAATACCTGTTTCGATGGCTACTGGATAATATATCAGTACTGTGTCCCTGGAAAATTTATTTAAAATTGTAAGCTGAAAGATAATTTCAGCACTATCAGTTATTTTGATTTTCTTTGGTTCTTTGTAGCATGTTTATTTTGTTTTTACTGTTGTTATTATTTTTTCTACGATGCACCTTAACTATTTATTAATAATAATGGTAATAATTGCATTTGCTCAAAATAGTAACTTTGCAGTTGCCATTAAAAATAGTAATACAAATAGTAATTTAAAATAGCAATACAAATAGTAATAAAAATGGTAGTAAAACTAGTTAATACAAATTGTAACTTTGCATTTGTTAACGATGGTAACAATTTTATATTGCTATTATTGTTTTTTTTTCTACGATACACCCAACCTTTGCATTTGTTGCATAAGTTGACATTTGTAATTCTTGTGTTTTTTTTTGTTACTTTTTATTATTAGGCAACACACGCCACACGCGACCATGAGCTCTTGTGGGGTGAGGGCACATACGGAGTTTTGTACCGTTTGCCTTGTTCAATAAACCAATATTTATTCATTCAAAAAAAAATTAACTTGCAACTTGACTCGTAGCTTTCTTCGGTTATTCGGTATTTGTTTTTACCCCCCCCCCTCCCTTATTTGTTTTACTTGCTAATCTTGGTGATGGCTCTGAGATGTTTTATGCATATTTGTGCGCTTTCCTGTTTTTACTTTGTAACAAAAATGTTGCAAACGCCTTCATTTTTTTTAAATCCCAGCTTCCCCCCTCTCCCCGTGTCGGAAAGTTTTGCTATTTCGCTCGAACCTTTTTTAATGTGGGTACACGACAGTTGTAAGCGGGTGTGCAGTGACACATCCTCGAATTTTGCTGGGGGGGGGGGGAGCGGAAAAGGAATTTATAATAGTTACGTCCCGTTTCGCCAAATCCCGTTTCACCAAAAAAAAAAAAACAGATTAACAGCTTTTACCTCAGGGGCCAATCCCGTTTCGCCAAATACCGTTCACGAAATTTTAGGCACACGAAACATTTAAAACATTTAAACACGAACATTTATAACATGATAATGGTCAGACGTTTATAGACAAACCACCCGTTTTGCAGAATTCCGTTTTGCAGAACAATTTGTTTCAAATTACGCGCCTCGCTCGCGCTACCGTGTTCGCTGCGGCTAAACACATAACATCAAAAACCGCAACTAATCAGAAATTACTTCCAATTAGACATGCTTCTTTAACTGTTGCAATGTTACATTTTTGAAGAATATTTTGATTATACGAAACGGGATTCTGCAAAACGGGAATTCCATTGTGTGTATAAGAGAACCTTGGCATTGACGTAGTGACGACCAAGCATTCTAAACAATATTTAAAGTCCACGTTTTTCCGTCTGTCCTGCCAGTTTTCAAAACGCAAATTAATCAATTGGTGTTATTCTACCACTGCTTGTCGATGTAAAATGTTTGCCTTTTAAAGCCCCTTTAAGTGGAAATAAGGCATTACATTTCGTGTACGTAAAATATTATCAAATTCGTTCTGGCGAAACGAGATTTGGCGAAACGGGATTTGGCAAAACGAGAGTTCACCTTTAGAATGGGTCCGAGAATCACAAGTGGTCAAGCATGCATGGAGGGGGATTGCTTTGAGTTTTTCACAGCTCTGCTTCTATAACAACTCAGTTTTCAGCAGTTTTGTACCTCTCAAATGTATAATAAGTCAATTGCCACTATTTTTTTTTTCAGTTTTTTCACTTGAAATAAAGCTTTGAGTTCCTCATAGGTCCGTATCTAAAACTACTTAGTTTCAGCAAGTTTGTACCTCTCAAACGTTTAAAAAGGAAATTGTCGCTATTTTTTTAAATTGCAGTAAAGCTTTAAGTTTTCAGAGCTCTACATCTAAAACAACTTATGTTTCTGGATTTTTGTACCTTTCAAACGTTTAAAAAAGTAACTGTCACTTTTTTTTCAGTTGCAATAAATGTGTTATTTGTTTATTTTACAAGAAGATAAATGAGATCGGGAGCGGAGGAGGATTGCTTTTGACTCTGCATCTATACAACACCTTGGTTTCAGCAATTTTATGCTTCTCAAACTTTTAAGAAGGCAATTGTCACTATTTTTTTTTTCAATTGCAATAAAATGTGTTATTTGTCTATTCATCTAAATTTACTTTTAACTTCGGGTCTAGGGACAGTGGAGCTCTTGTCCCCTCTGCCTCCCTTTTGCCTGGGAGCACCCCTGTGGGCATTTCCTCTTAAGTCTCTGCCAGCTTTCAAATTGTAACGTTTACTTACCAACTCGGTCGTCAAAGAGTGAAGTTGTGCGTAAATCAAATGTGCTTTTCCTTTTTGAACCTTCTTCACCTGACCTTTACGATGTTATCGGATGTTACAGTGATTTTGTTATAGAATGTTACAGCTGTGACCTTTGAAAGAACATAATGCAGCAAATGCTAAATCGTTTCCTCCGTCTATAAAAAGCGAGGACATCAAGTGGATTGATTATGACGTGACTTTTTTTCGGATAATGAAACAGCTCTGCAGCTGTGACGTTTTTTTTTCCCTTAAGAAGACGCATTTAGTCCTGGTTCATTGACAGTTTAGGCGCACGGCAGAAGGGGGATGGCTTTCTAAACGGCGAAGCCGTTTTTGGGTTAGTTCATTTGTTTATGAACTGAAGCTTTATGAAAACGTGTACTGCACCCTGATTAATTGCTTGATTGTTTTAGATGTGGAATGTCTGTCGGCTGCATAAGATTTGCAGCATGAAAGCTCCTCGAGCGCAGCGAGACGACGCGGAATGAGCGAGCGAAGCGAAAGACTCCGGTAGTAACCATTAAAAACTTGAAGTCGGCTTATATATATGCGCCTAAACGAAATCCGGATTACTTTACTGTCTTACGACACTTTTGTCACATTTTTACCCTTCCTATTTCCAGGGAAAACCATTCTCCCCTGGAAATAGTAAGGCTAAAAATGTGTGAAAAGTGTCGTAAGACAGGAAATTAATCCGGATTTCGTTTAGGCGCATTTTCTAGATAAAGGTTTTGCCCGCGTAAAAACTGAAACTGAAACATTTGGATCATTGTTGAAACCAATTTTTCGAAATTGATTGTTACCTCGGAATGTCAAATTTTCCTGCTGGGAAGATGGTCCATAATTGTTGCGTCACGTAGGCGGCAGGTAGTCCAACAGTGTTGTCTGTGGTATTATGGCTGGCAATCTGAGTAGCCCTCGCACAAGAACGTGCAGCGAACGGGTGGAAATATTGTTGGAGTTGCTCTTGGATATTTAAAAAACAATATCCCAGAATACCCGATTATCAGTTAAATTAAATTACATTTCGCAAAGGTACGAAAAAACTGCTAAGTACTGCTAAGTTTAACTGCTAAATACTAAACTACGTAAAGAAAATATATTGACAACTTTAAAAGGGTGTACAAAATATTTCTACGTCTGAATTTGTAACATGTAAAACAGCAAGAATCGACCAGTAGTGTTTACGTTAAGCCATTAGCCGGTTCTCGGCTTACGCGTGGTAAAACACGATTAGCTTTGAGCTCTCTTGTGGCCAGTCTGTTGGAGCGATTTATGGTTATCATTTGTTTGTGAACTAAAGCCTTACGAAGAACGCGTACTCCCACTTTGGTCATTTGGTTGATCGTTTTAAACGAGGATGTCTGTCAGCAGCACAAGAGTTACAGCATAAGAGCTCCGCGAGCGAGCGAAGCGAGCGACTCCGCTAGTCTTCTTAACCATTAAAAACTTGCAGTCGGCTTATATGTTTATATTTATATATGTATACCTCTTCTCCTCTGGAAGTAGGAATGCTAAAAATGTGAGAAAGATGTCGGAAGACAAGAAATTAATCCGGATTTCGTTTAGGCGGATTTTCGTGGTTCTACGAAAACCGAAAAAAAACGAAAAAACCGAAAAAGCCCCTTTTGGACGATTGTTGAAACGAATTTTTTCAAGTTGATTGTTAGCTTCGGAATGTCAAATTTTCCTGCTGAGAAGATGGTCCATAATTGTTGTGAGTGGGAGTTTCTGAATAATCCTCATTCAAGAATGAGGCACATGCATTGCACGGGTGGGAAGGCAGTTGAAGTTGCTTTATGGCTATTTAAAATCCAACAGAATACCCGTTTAGCAGTTTAATTAGCACGGCCGTGCTTATTAGAGTTCGTTTGCGCACGAGAATTTCAGAAAATTGGACAGGAGAAGGAGGCGGAGGCAGCGGTGGAGCAGCTAACAATGTCAAAATGTTACAATGCTGCAACACATAACAATAGGGTAACAATAGGCGAGGCACACAATATCAGATTATAGCCCACTCGAACAAGATGCAACGATAGTTGGGTGCCGGGAAACTAACATTGTCGTTGTTTGAGTTAGCTAGCTCGTTGTGGGGACCCAAAATTAAATGGTCTTGATTTTTCCTTAAATCTTAGTTTTGCGAAGTCTTCAAAATTGGGTGGCCAACATGACTGAGTGACTTATTTACTTTTTCAATGCGGGCTTCGGGAAACCAGTTGAATTGTTTCCGCGATTGTTGCCACGATACTGAAACAATCCAGAATCAACTACTCATCGACGCATGCTAAATCCAGAAATACGCTAATGTGTTGCCATCAAATAATAATCATGGGACAAACCTTCGGCGGAACCTAAACATAAGTACCCATTTCTAATATTCCGTTTTTTCGAAAACAAAAATTGGTGGACAGTGGACACATATAAAATGGAAGCGAAAAAAGCCAATAAATTCACTGAGCAAAAAGCGGCTTCGCCGTTTAGAAAAAAAAAACATTAGAAGTCGTATCCCATACTCACAGCCTTGAAGGTACACGAATAAAAACGGATTAGAGTTCACTCGAACGCAACGAACTATAATTTGTACTCTAATTCGCAAAACGTAAACCCACAAACACACACAAAATAGACGCCATAAACAGCAAAACGCTACAAAATTGAAAGATAAAAATGCATACACAAAATGAACACAAATTATAGTTCAAATTATAGTTCGTTGCGTTCGAGTGAACTCTTATCCGTTTTTATTCGTGTGCCTTCAGGGCTGTGAGTATGGGGATACGAGCTCTAATGTGTTTTTTTTCCTAAACGGCGAAGCCGTTTTTTGCTCAGTTAAATAAATAACATTTCGCAAAGATACGAAAAAGATTAATACTAAAGCTAGCTGTACCCCCGGCGTAACATACGCCGGTTTTTGTGACGCCGGTCTAGCCGGTTTCCGCATACCTGAGCGAAATACTGTAGTGGGCAGTATGGAATGGCTGCCCCCTGCTTCCTCCTCCGAACCCCCATGCGGCCTACCCAGTTGTATGGTCTGATTTTCCCCCATGCCCCCCCCCCCCCAACCCTTTCTCGTCCCGCACCGCCTCCTCTGTCCCCGACCCGGATTCTCCATCCCCCGTCCCCCGTCCCCATCCCTGCTCCCCCTCCATTTTAACCCCTGCTGATTTGTCTTTTTTCAATGGAGGACGCTCAATTGCCCGTTTCTCCGTTCTGACACCAAGCGCAATAAATGCAACAACGGTCGTGCATGCAGTGATTGTTACTGAACCAACTTTGAAACTCTTCAAGTCTGCTCTAAGAGGTAGCATTATTAAAGCAATATTTCGATTGGTACTGATTGTTACAGGCCACACCCGTTTGTTTGACATTGTCGGTCTCTCGCCCTCTTTCATTGTAGTGCATAATTCATAATGATGAATTTACTTGCCCAACCTAAGCGTATTATATATATAGGCCTATAGATACTGAATTACGTAAAGCAAGTACATTGACAACAGAAAAGGGTGTAAAGAATATTTTACGTCTCCATTTGCAACAATTCAAATACCAAGCACCGACCAATAGTGTATACGTAAAGCCATTAGCTGGTTCTCTTCTTATTAACACAGCCGGCAGGCAGAGCTTATTAGAGTTCGGTTGCCAACGAGAATTTTAAAAACTGGGCAGGCGGAGGCGGCGCGGCCCCAGAATGCAATGCTGCAACATGTAACAATGAGGCAACAATAGGCAAGGTGCACAAGATCGGATTATAGCTCACTCGAACAAGATGCAACGATGCTCGGGCGCGGGGAAAGTAACATTGTCGTGGTAGCTTCGGGGCAGCTCCATTAAATACATTCAATCGTTGTCGAGAAAAAAAATGAAATGGTCATGGTTTACGCTTTAATCTTTCAGTTTTAAACTGTATGGTGGAGGCCAGTGGAGGATGTGGCCACAGCGGTTAAGGCGGTATGCAAGTGATCTGGAGGCGAACTGGGTGCCGGTTCGAATCTGGGTCATGCCACTCCGACGAAACGTAAGTGCATAAAGGTGGCTTACTAATCTACGTTATTTAGTGCATTATTTTCGCTAATGGCTAATTCCCACTTTTCCTTTGTTTACGAACTGAAGCCTTACAGAAACTTGGGTTGATACTTGGGTGGGTGACCACCTGGGAATCTGGCTGTTGCAGACATAGGGCCTTAGGGCTTCGGGCAGATGACCAGGAGTGGTTAACGCTCGTTAAACCCTTTAACCCTTTTAACCCTTACAGAAAACGTGCGCTGCACTCTGATCATTTGCTTGATTGTTATAGATGTGGAATGTCTGTCAGCAGCATAAAAGTTACAGCACGAAAGATTCTACAGCGCAGCGAGACGACGCGGAATGAGCGAGTAAAGCAAACGACTCCGCTGTACTCTTTAATTTGTTGCATGTTGTAACGTAACGTCATTAAATGACGGCGTGTTTCTTCTGTAATTATTATTATTACTTTGTTTTAGTTGTACACGTTCTTTATCTAACCCATAACCGCTTAGCTACGAGCGTACGCCTGCAACATACAGCAGCAAAAAACTAAGTCCCAGCGCGAGCTTTGTGAGTGGGCCCCGGGGACCCCAAGCAAAGCGGGCAGCCACAGCCCAGTGGTCAGCGTCGTCGGCTCCAAACCAAGGGAATGCCGGTTCGGATACGAAAACGACCCAGGTACCACATGGATTCTAAAAAAAAGGGGTCTGAAAGTTTTTTCGGGCGGTTATGGGTTAATATTTTATATTTTTATTATGTAATGTGGAAACAACTCACCACACGCTAATTTTGGCTTCTATCGGGTGTTCAATACTTTTCTCACTTTCAGAATTGTTCTGCACTGTAACTGTAGCTGGATAAAAGTGAGGTCCGTGTGGTCCGCCAAGATCCGTCAGTTTTAGTTGCGAAATTATGAGGAAAATATTGCTTTCCAATGTAAAAATAATATTTTGTGAGTTACAGTAGAAATGGATGAAACAGTGCCTCCTGAAAGGGCAATAAAACTCACAATTACATAAGATCACTAGTATTTAATTTTCAGTGCCGAATTGTGTGCCTTGTGCCTTGTTCAGAACATTAATGAAGATGATAAATACAAAGCAACGCAAAAAAAAAAAATATGTACCGTATATTTACAATAAAACACTTCAAGAGATAAAAACAAAGGCTGACTGTGTCTCACTTGTTTTTATCTTTTGAAGTGTTTTATTGCAAGTAAACCGTACATAGTTTTGAATTTTTTTGCATTGTTTTTGTAAATTAATGTCCGGTCGTCATTTTAAGAACAAGGCACAATACTTAGCGCTGAAATTTAAATACTAGTACATATTACGTTCTTGTGAGTTTTACTGTCCTGTGAAGAGGCCCCCATTTCAACCCAAGATTGGAAAATAAAACAAGCTGACGTTACGAATCTCCATAGCGCCCAAGAATTTTTTATAGCCTTGTATTTTTATTTTCGGGCAAGCGTCTGACATTAGTGATAAATGATGGTCTTTTGGTTTTTTTACGGTTTCTGCTTAGACGGTAAATGGAAAGAAGAAAAAGCAATTAAAAATGAAGAGCCCGGCTGAAGGAAATTCCTGCTGTTCATGAATGAAACACAATCCGTAAAATTTCCTTGACGAACGAGTCCGTCGCCTTTCTAACGACGACCAGCACTCAACTTAAAGATAAATAATAAATAATTGCGTACGGACACCTACTTTCAAATCAACCCCTGACGTGTAATTTCATCGATTTGTAAAATCGAATGCAGTCGTAGAATCACTATCTACATTATAATCATGGATGTAGGCTAAAAGGAAGGCCAAAGCAAAATGGCAGGCTAAAAGGAAAACCACTTCTCCCCTCCTCACTCCCGCATCGAAAATGCACTCTCCCACTCTACGTGCATGGAAACAGGAGGCAGGCATGAGTGGTCGATCAACTCAATAAAGGTTCAATCTGACAAGTCGTCGGGCCGAACAATCACTTCTCCCCCCTTGCGCCCACATTCCAAATGCGCTCTCCCATTCTATCTGCATTGAAAGAGGAGGCAGGCATGAGTAGGCGATCAATCCTACACGTCGTCGGGAACAGTGCCGGGAACATGTCCCGGGAAATGTGTCCGTAAACTTAATTCATGACCGACCCCGCGCATAGCACGGGCTTCCTCTAGTTGAAAGAATAAAAGTACTAAAAGTAGTCAACGTTTTAAAAAGCCAGCAAGTGCACATTTATACAGGAAAATGTGACGTTTTGAGATTTTTCATCCCGTTGTCAAGCAAAAAAAATATTTTATAGCATATGCTACAAGTCACAAGATACATGGTTTCCCTTTTTAAAGAAAAGCAAGCCAGAGCAGTAAGGGCAGCCGTACACCAAAATCGACAAAACGTCGTTGCCTGACGAAACGTCGCGAGACGTCGCATCTGGTGGAGAGACCCTGAACTAACGAAACTAGAAGGAGCTTCGCCTTGTTGTCGTGCGACGCCTATAGACGCCTAACGTCGCATCCGGTGTGTGGCACTCAGCTCATTCCGATGGTTTTGGAGACGTCTGCAGCATGTTGAGACTGCTACGGTGCGTTTGCCATAATCCCGTTTGCCATAATCCTGTTTGACGACCGATTTTATGGCAATCGTCCCAGCTGTTCTGCATTTTCCCGTTTGCTCGAAATTATACTCTTCCCCACTTCTGCTGGACTCCCGTTTGCCATAATCCCGTTTGCTATACCGACGGATTTGACGACGTCGTCTTAAAACCCAATTTCAAGAAAGAATGTTCGTAGCCGTCCAAAACTGCGCATGAATTGTTTACTCCTGGTGCCGAGTTTCTGCGCCATCTGTTGACAAAAGTAGTTACTGTTTGTCATTACAATTAAAATACGGATCTATGTTATTTGGACATATTAAAACTTAACTTTAAAAAAAATTTCGATGTTAATTTTAAATTTTTTCTAAAAAAACAATAAAAATAGTGTAGTCACGATACTACACATGTAACTTCTACTTATACATGGGGCAACATTAGGCATTGAACGAAAGTGGACAATTTTCTGAATTTTCAAGTATTTCGAAATATAGAACCAACATTTTTGGATTTCAATATTGGATTTTGGATTCAGAAAAGTGGTAGGCTACCTATGTTGTGAAAGTTTAATTTTAGCATTTTTTTAAGGGGGGGGGGGGCGAAAATTTTTTTTTTGGGGAAGCCCCCTCCACAATACCCAAATTCCCCCCCCCCCCCCCCCCCCCCCCCCAAAAAAAAAAGATTCCTGTGATTAAACTTTGGTATGGAAACGGTTTTTTTTTTATTTCTTTTTCCACATGAAGTAAGTACACGTGCTCATTAATTATCCATAATTTTGTTTTTAATGACAAACAATGACGAGTTTTGTCAACAGACGGTTCAGAAACTCAGCACCAGGAGTGAATGATCCATACGTAGTTTTGAATGTTAAGTACATTCTTTCAGAGTTCCATTTGAAATGAGACTTGATGTACGATTTATGGCAAACGGGCATGTATGACAAACGGGATTATGGCTAGGTCTTCCAGGATTATGGCAAACGCTATTATGGCAAATGAGGTTATGGCAAACGCGATTGTGGCAAACGGGATTATGGCAGACGGGCAGAAGCCGCTGAGACAGGTTTCGACAAAATGAAATTTCGTGAGAATTTGTTTCGTCGATTTTGGTGTGCAACCACCCTAAAAGTAAAAAAGATAAAAAGTGAAGCCCAGTCAGCGCAAAAGCTGATTCTGGGACTGACTACCTTTCCCTAACGAATCATCACTACTCTGACGTTCATTGTAAAAATGAAGTATTATATTTCATCTTTTGACTGGAGTGTTAAAAATTGTGGATCAGGTTTACGACGGAATTTATTTATTCATTTAAAGTATATTTTTTTTTTCATTTACTTACAAAAAACAACATGTCGTTGTTACATTTCAGAATTAAACCAAATACAGCCATTTAAATTTAAGTTGAGCGAATTTATTTTAGTTTGTAAGGATGCCCAAACAATCGTTGACACACTGTTGTTTCTGCGGGGCTTGTGGCCAGTCATATTTGTATTCTGCTGATTCGTTCTTCACCAACCCACAGTGGTCGCCGCATACTAGTATACATTTCTTGTAGCAATCCATACATTTATCTGGATGATGCCCGTCGTAGCAGATGGGGTCCGTGCAGATCTTTGTCAAACAATCTCTCGTTGGCGATCCCACTTCAGCACGGGCAGCAGAAGAAACCGAAATGACAACCAGGCATGTCATAAAAAATAAAGAAGCCATGTCGACAGTTGTGACGTTCACTGAAAAATTATGCAAACAAAGAGTAGAGTAAAATTAATCATGTCAAACCATCCACATTGAAAGAAAGCTTATGTGTAGAATAAAAGGAACGTTTTCTTGTGACATTTTTTGCGGGGAGATAAGTAGCTAACGAACTGATTAGTTAGAATTTATAATCTTATTTGTGTCAATTAGCTTTCCACAAAACCAAAACTTGTATAAGAAAAGCCGCCAAGTGTCCAAAAAAAGTCAACCTCAGACGGCAGCAATGTTCATGAAAGAATAGGCCGCCAAAGTTAGCCCTAATATCCAGCAAACGTGGTGCATTGCACTATCCTTTAATTTGTTTAAACTAAGAGTGATTAAAGGTTATCTAAAAACATGACCGATTGCATAAACGTAAATGTCTGACATAGGACTGTAGAGTACTACGTCCAACAGAAGTGTAAGAAAGTAATCATACTCTAACAATTGTATTGATTTTTTTTCCGTCAAATTACATTTAATTTGCGTACAATTTACGTTTTGAATACAGATGCCTGTCAGTCAGTGGAACAGCGAATAACACCAAAATAACGTAACAGTACGTGAAGGCTGAATAACTATACGGGAAGATTATTTTAGTATACCCACATTCACTTACATTTACTCGAACACATACACTTGCAGGCTTTCATTATTCCTGCATTTCAGAGAGAGTGCAGGCGTCAAAGAAATTAAAGAGAGCAGTGCACCCAGTTTGATGGTAACAGGCCTTACCTTGGCGACTGCACTTGGCTTAAACATGCAGTATCACTACTTTCTAAAGACGGTACTTTTGGAGAACTTGACGGTTTCTCTTATAACTATTTCGGCTTTGGGCGGATATCACCACTTTCATAGGTCTTAGTTTGCACGAAAAGTCCCAACGATCGCGGGTGCTTCAGTCCTGGTAGAATCCAAAATGGCGTGTTAAAATATAGCACTAACTGTAATTAAACTCTTATTTACTACCGATCAGAGTGACCTTGGGCGATGACAGATCCGGTAGAGAGTGACGTAGGCTAGTACGTCACAAACTCTTATTGGCTAGAAAATATGGGGAATTCAGGGTTGCAGTTGGACCTCAAACGCAATTGGTTCGAAAATAGGATGTTAGATTCCCGACAATAACTCTGAGCGCTAGAGTTATATCACGAAGTCATGTAACCCCCATCTTCCTACACACTTTAGATATCCTTTCAGTTTGTTTGCATGATGGCGAAAAGTTGATTTTATTTAGTTTTTACTCTGGTTTCCTTCAAACACTACGTAAAAACCATGAGGTTTACCAGTTCGAATCTGTGGGCTTGCTTGGTTCCTTCCACCCTACTCTTGGTTAGAAGTATTATTGTCTCTTTTGCTCACTAAAAATATCTCATTTTACACCAAAGATATTCTTCTCTATTTTGAATCCTGTCTTGCAAAAATATTTTCTTCATTTTTCTTCGTTCTCCGTAGCGCATGCACCAAGCTCTCTGAGCTGGTAATCCACTGCAAACTTTCATGACGGCTAACTTTACTACTGACGTGAAATTCTGATACAGGTTATTTGCCAGCGTGGCTCCAATGCCGCCTTGCATATAGCAGCACCGCTCATCTTTTGCACTTCAGCTGATCTCTGTTGCTTGCCTTTTTTTCTGAAAAGTAAACTCATTCAACTTCTCAGCCCAGGCTGAGTCCCAAGCTAAACCTGGTTCCACGGGCCGAGTTGAACTTGGTGAAGGTTCGTAGGTCCCTTGTTTAAACAAAAATGTACGAATTTATGAATCGAAACTTTTTCCCCAGAAATAAGTCATAAATCCTGGATGACATTGATCCAAAATTATTTGCTCTTTTTTCAGACTCGCAGGCTGCCAGATCCATTCTTTTTAAATACCCCTTTATTGATCTTACAAAATGGTTAAATGGCTCAACTGGACCCTGAGTTCGTTTATCCAACTTTTCCCATAATTCTTGCTCAAATTTGGTGCTGAATTTATTTCTGGAAAACTACCAGTCATGAAATGGTCATAATTGTATAATAAACTTATTTACTGATATCACTACTTTTTATGGCTAAAACTTGGCGGGGCCTCTTTACCCTTATGGGGGTTTTGTATGATAATGTATACATCGAAAATTCAAGTTATTTTGAACGTTCCAGCCTGATATTTTATAGTTTTATTTAACATTTTTATTTTTTTTAATCTATTAAAACCAGCCCCGTATCCTGGTCCCAAGTGCAAACATTCACCCTTAACTGACATACTACCACAAATTTAAATACTTGGATTACTAGAATGAGTGAGCATGGTTGATGGAATACGTTTTTAATCATACACAATCACTGCTTTAAGTGGCAAACACTTGTGTTTTATTTCCTTCGGAGTTTGGGTTAGATTAATTTTATACCGAGTTATCACTAAATATCTCTAAAGTAAAGTAACTTACCAACAGGTTGCGGTGCAGTATTGCGAGAGAAAGTGGAAACAAACGTTGTTGTGCGGCGTTGTTGAAACCTGTTTTTAATAACTCTTCTGTCATTTCCTGTATCAACTTAGTTGATGCGTCCAGGATGTTCATAATAATTTTCACCAGCTGTTGAAAATCTATTTCTAATTATAACCGGAAAGAAGTTTGGCAGGAGCTTAATCATTTGGAGTGCTTGTATTATTGATTGTGATTTATTTATTCTCGTTCAACTGGACACGGTACAACAACCACAGAAAATATAAAAATCCTGACAATAACAAAGAGAAAATTTCCTGTTACACCTACTTACAATAGTTCAGTACACTACTTATTGAGATGCAAGCTAAATCTGATACAGAACTCCGGATTTGAAGAAGAACACCACAGAAGAGGATCGCCATGGAATCACTGAAGAAGATTCCACACCAATACTAGTTGCACAACGAGGGTTTAAAGGCAGGCCTTGGCAGTAGCATCATGCATCAAAGACTGGGTCTAACTTACAACACCGCTGTGGTTGCACCAATTCAGCACCATATGCCATTCTTTAAACTTCCCGTAAGACCAATGCCAAAGTTTGCAGGTCTTTTTTTCTATTTTAATTTAACTTTTTAATTGAATTACATTTTTAATTTGATTTTTATTCAAGTTTTTTATTTTAATTTAAGCTTTTTTAAATTTAATTTAATACAAATATTTATATAACATTAATAATATATATATATATATAATAATTCCATTTAAAAATGTATGTAAACTTATAAAATTTTGCCGCAGCAGAACCATGGACCATAATTAATACATAATTCTTTTTTTTTCATTTGCTGTTGCACTGCTATGTGGTAATCGTACTTGGAATCGGAACTGGTATTGAAATCAGATTTATGGTATTTGTACACCACTATTGTCTATATCATTCAGTAATTACATGATGCCGACTTAACTATGTCAATAACGAACATGAAATTTCGTGTGAAAAAGTTAATTACCTTGGGAACACCATCACCGCTGGATCCATCAGCTCGAATCCAGATAGGGTGGAAAACAATTTCCGGAACCCACTAAAGTGCTTAGATGAGTATTGGGCGTGTTTGTTTTTTTCAGGGTTTTTTTTCCTTTACATCCCACTGTTCCTTGAGCCAGTGGCTGTATTGAATGAATTGGACACAAGATTGTTTACAAGCACTACAGAGTTTGAAGAATAAACTTACTGGAGCGATCCTACATCTCTCTGATATATAAATGCCCTTTGAACTACTTACAGACAGCAGTCGATGTGGACTCGTAGGAATACTCCTCCAGGTGCAGAAATGAAAAAGATTAGCACCAACTTTCTTTGCAGGGAGAAAATTTACTCAGAGAATAAATTATAGAGTTCCTAAGCTTGAGATGTGCTCAGTAATAATAATAATAATAATAATAAAATGTTACATTCTTAATACTTGAAGAATACAAGTTTTATAATTTACAGTGACCACACAGCACTTTGAAAGAACCAGCAGGCAGGTTAGCACGTTGGCTCCTTGAGCTTCAGGGTACTACTGTGTAATCAAATGCAAGAGGGGTAGCCTGCATGATGCTCCAAATGCCATCTCCCGGACGTTTGAGATTGATCAAATAAATAAGGAGGTGCATGAAAACTTCAAAATGGAGATAAATGGGACAGACCAACCAAATTTTCATTCAAATTAAAAATTTCTTAAGGCCCAACACCAGGATAAAGATATTCAGCAACATAATGATAATTTTAGCAATAGGCCTATCAGTTATCTACGACTGGAAGAGACAAATAATTTAGCTACACCTTGCGTAGGTATGCTCTATTTATGTCATGATCTACTTGTCAAGGCATGTGCACCACGTAATGTGAGAGACAGAGTGGCTGATGAGAGCATCTTAATGATTGTTGTGCCCAAAAGCCTTCAAACCGATTGCATAGAAGCGCCTCATGATTCTTTGTTGACAGGGCAGTTCATAAGACCATACTGCAACTACAAGAAGCGGTTACTTGGAGAGGCATGACATTGCATGTGGCAGCATATGTAAAAACATGTAAAAACTGTCAACTCATGAAGATGTCTAACCAGAAACCTATGGGATTTATCCAGAATATGGAACCACCTAAATATCTGTGGTAGAGGATCTCGATAGACTTTGTCGGGCCACTCCCACGCATGAAATTTGGCTTCCACTGGATCTAGGTAATTGTTGATGAATTGTCAGAGTACCCTAGGTTCTTTGCACTTAGAGCAGCAAAAGCAAAACAGGTGATTTCAGCACTTTCATGGACTTTAACTCATTGGGGTTTGCCATCACAAGTACAGTCCCGTTCAAAAGTAAATGTCCAAGCCTATACTAAATTTAAACAATAGCCTCTCGCTCTTCAAGAATGACTGCAATGTACGCAGCTGCATACTGGAGCGTGGTATTGTTGCCGTGAGCGTCGTGTATGGCGCACCACACCCATCAATAAGCAAAGAAATGGTTTGTTGAATTAACGTCAGGTTGTTGTTAATTTATAAAATATGAATGATCAACGATTTTTGTTGTCTTTACATGATACTCATCATATTTCGTTTGAATAATGTCTCTAACTTGTTTAGCTTTTTGCTACTCATTTATTTACTTAAAATCAGCTAACCTACACGACTTTTATTTCATTATGGCCAGGTCATCGTGGCAAGTTCTAAGCGATTCCCGCCAGTAATTTTTCCTGGTTGAAATTGTGATATCAACTGCTTAGAACATTTCACAGATTAATTATTTAAAGGAAAAATGCGAAGAGTGAAAATTTCTTACTGCCTACTTTTAATTTGTTCAATAAAAAAACAGTAAATCAGGAGATAAGCGGTTAACGAAGCAAACAGTCTATTAAAGACTGGTCTTGTGAGTATACGAGATGACTAAGCTGAGAAATAGAGAAAAAAAATTGGCTCGGCTGGCAATGAGAAAGAAAGAATTTTCATTTAATGCCTAAAGCAGTAATCCGGGAAATTAAATCTGCGACTTTACAACTTCAAGCGGCAAAAACTTGGGTTAGTTTCTTTAAACATTTTTATGTCGGGCAAAGATCAAACATTTAAAAAAAATTATTGGTTCATTGTAAGTGTTCATTCATCCGAAAAACTGGCCAAAAAAATGTATGTTTGCGCTGCGCTGGATACGACATTATGTATTCCAAGTCTGATTATTGGCACTGATTCATTCCTGTCTATTGTATTATTATAATGGAAGACGGCACCTCTCTGTCTTCTTTAAACTTAGCATTATAATGTATTATTTTCGCCATGCCTTTACCGAACTCCGATTCTGCAAAAGGCCAGATTCAACGAGATTATACTATGGGTAATGATTTTTCAACCAGATTTACTATATATAACAATTGAAGAGCACGATGGAACCAACATTGTGGACTGCTCTGGGCAAATTTATTTAACTTTCAGCACTGACCAAGACGCTTTATTTTCGAGAAATTAGACTAGTAGCCCCTAGCTAGAAGATCCTAATCTCACTTACACCAATGTTTAACCAAAAAAGGTTATACTGGGTCAATAGCAGTCATTTTATGCCACAGAAACGAAATTAGCCTTCATAATGTCAGCACCATTGTGTTTATTCATTTTGATGCTATCAGGCTACTTATATCTCTCTGTGGCATGAATTTCACTCTTTTGTAACACGTTATAATTATTTCTTAGATGTCTTTAAACATGAAACTCTTTTGTTGAGTATTAAAAACAAAGACTTGTCCATGAGATCGCCACGCCGCCATTCACCTTTATTTTTTTTTTTAGCTCTTAAGTAATATCTGCTTGGTTCCTCCTTGCTATGTTTTTCTATTGCTTATGTCTAGCTTTTCAGCTGTGCTCCTTTTTCTTGGCCAAAACGAGGTCAGATTTGACAGTTTAGACACAAATAACCAACGTGTTGATGTGCCCTTCCCTTTATATCCCTCCTTCCCTCCGTACGACTGGGTAGAAAGCATAATCTTATCGTTGAATCCTGGAGAGGCGACGCACATTAGCCTGTGACTTAATAAGAGAATAAGAAATGGGTCCACGAAAAACACGCACAAATAAACCTGATTAACACTTTTTATAATTCTTATTTATTTACTTGGCGAGACTTTTATAATGACTGAAGAGAGAAAAAATAACCAGGAAATCGCATACATGGGGGAAACATGTCTCTGCAGTAAATTTCATACGCGGAGGGGGGGGGGGGAGTGACGGGTGTGTTCTTAACACACCATTAGGATATTATTAGTTAAAAATGCTAGAAAGGTTCAAATTCACGTTTTCTATGTTGTGCAGGGGATATTTTTTCCCGGAATATGTTTTTATGGGGACATTTTATCCTGTATTAATACTGGAATATTTTTTCCGGGGCTATGTTTATCGCTTATGCCCCCCCCCCCCCC